>CAUYON010000077.1:0-17667 GCA_963573935.1 Arctocebus calabarensis
TTTTTTTTGTAGAGACATAGTCTCACTTTGTCGCCCTCAGTAGAGTACCATGGTGTCACACACTCACAGCCACCTCCAACTCTGGCCTTAGGCGATTCCCTTGCCTCAGCCTCCTGAGTAGCTGGGACTATAGGCTCCCACCACAACATCCCGCTATTTTTTGATGCAGTTTGGCTGGGGCCGGGTTTGAACCTGCCACCTTTGGTTTATGGGGCCGGCGCCCTACTCAATGAGCCACAGGTGCTGCCTAGAGGCAGATTTTTTAAAATGCAAATCATCTGGCGGAGCCTGTGGTTCAAAGGAGTAGAGTGCTGGTCCTATATGCCGGAGGTGGCGGGTTCAAACCCAGCCCCAGCCAAAACAGCAACCCCCCAACCCCCCCCAAAACCCTACGCTAATCACCTCACCCCCCCCATTAAAAAATTCTCCCCTGGCTACCTATTGCCTTTAAGATAAAGACCAATGTCCTCACCAGGTAACTGTGGCCTATGACACCTGTGCAGTTAGACCTCTGCTAATCTCCACACCTCTGTTCACTCTAGGCTCCCCTATGAGTAGAAGTCAGATAACACATTTGCAGGTTTTGAGGAAGATGGAGGAGACTGGAGCAGAGTGAGTGAGTGGGGGAGAAGGAGGAAGTGGGGACAGGTCTTACAAAGCTTTGTGAGCTGCGGGAAGGACTTGGGCTTCGTTTTGAGGTAGGTGAGAGTCATGGAGTGTTGTGGGCAAAGGAGAGAGGAGCCCTGACTCAGGGGCTCACTGGTGCCTCCTGGTGGCCGCTGTGGTGATGGTAGGCTGTGGGGGGCAAGTGTGGGAGCCAGAGAGAAGGTGAAGAGGACTGGGCTAGTCCAAGTGGGTGATGATGGGATTAGACTAGCCAGAGGCAGAGGAGTTTGGAGAAGTGGGCACACCGATGATGCAGTGTTGAAGATAGAAGTGACAGAACTTGCTAATAGATTGGATATAGAGTTGAGCAAGAAAGAAAAGAGAAGTGCCATCAGCTAAGATGTAGGCGATGAGAGGGGAGCAGGACTGGAGACCAAGAACAGAGTTTTGTTCTGGGGAGCATCGCCTTGAGATGATGGGTGGATTCATAGATCAGGGCTGGGTTCGTGTGAGGCTTTGTTGGGGCACAAACAGGCAGAGAAAGATCATGCCCCTGTTTTTGCTGAGGGCCTGGGGCACGTTCTGAATCCTGTTCCAAATTCTTTGACACAGAACCCCTCTGTCCAGGGCCGGGAGCTGTCCGCGACCCCCGGTGCTGAAGCTCCCATACTAAGCAGGAACTTGGGCACCCCAGCTGGAGTAAAGTGTCTGGCATGTATTGAGCGCTCAGAAAGCATTTCTGGGTCTCGTCCAGAATGTCCCAGCTATTTCGGCATCATTGTTCTGAGCTGATTTCTATGCTCCGCACACTCCAACTTGCATTTTACAGATGTGCAAACAGAGGCCATGAGAAGTTACTGCACCTTTAAGGATCACTTAAGTTGTCACTCCCACAAACAACTAGGCTTCAGAGATAAACAGAATTCAGGCTGTGGACTGGCTAATGACCTTATGAACAGGCAGATCACCCCCAGGTAGGCTAGGGAAAGTGAAGAGGTGAAGGGAGGCGGGGCTGGGGAACTGTGCCTGCAGGGTGGGGTGGGAGGAAATTAGGGAGAGGCAAGCACTGGGGGCGTGCTCGGAATTTCTGCACATTTTGTAACGTTCCCTGGTACACAGTAGGTACTTAATAAATGCTTATTCTCTCTTGAATCCAATAGGAGTGATACCTGAGAGTTCACTTTCCTGACCCAGGAGGAGGTCCTATTTTGCCTTATATTATTCATATATGTCCACTAATTTTGATCTGCCTAGCCATTCTGGAAGGTTGCATTATATCCCGAGTCTCATTTACAGATGAGGAAACAGGCTTGAAAAGACAATGCAAGGCGCAAGGGCTTGCAAATCTTGGGCCAATCAGCAAATATTGAGGACTCAGAGATGAGGCTCCAGCCCCAATGTTGGAGGGGCTCATGTTCTATTGCACCTTCAGTCTCCACCACCACACACCCTGCTTCCTTCCTCTGTGCAGCCTTGAGGCCAAGGGTGAAGTGCTCTCTGTTCCCTAACTTAGGTCATTCCTACCTCTACACCTTTGCTAATGCCATCCTCTGTGCCTAGAAGGTTCCAAGTGTCTCTTTCCCAGTCCAACCTCTCTGAACTCCAGGCTGGGAAAGGGAGTGTCCCAGGATGGAGAAATGCCGGTGCATGCCTGGCAGCCCAACCACATTCAGTCTTCAGGGTGAGGAGACAGGGCCAATCCTGCAGGTCTGAAAAGTTTGGAGGGGGTAGCTTTTGCGTCCCAAGAGAGAAGCCAGGGGTTCCCTCACCATCTCCCCAGCCCCCAGTGCAGCGCATGGTACACACTCAGTAAATGCTTTCAGCATTTCAAGCGAAAGCGCCTGTACTGAACGAAGGCATGGGTCTTTGCTGCCCCCAACTGGTGGCCTGGGGCAAAGCCTCTGGAAAGTGACATTTTTTCTTTCTTTTCCTTCCCTGCCTCCATCCTTCCCTCTCACCCTTCCTTTCCTCCCTCCCCCCTTTCTTTTCTTTGTGTGTGTGTGTTTTCTGCTCACCACTATACTAACAAGAAAGGAAAGTGAATTTTCAGCAGTTAACACTTCTGGAGTGCTTTCTCTGGACCAGGAAGAGCTTTATACATATTAACCTGTTGTGTCCTCAATTAGCCTTAATTTTTCAGAAGTGATTTCTGCTAAGTGCTAGGCAAGACCTCAACTCAGTAACCATCAATTCTCGAAGGCCCCGTTGTGTGTGGCCATCTTCATTTATTCATCCTCCAACCTAAGCCTTCCACTGGAGTCTAGAGTCACCACTCTGGGTCTCAGGACTTCTTTTTTTGAAAGGACTTTGAGACCTCATGTAAGGCATTTTTCCCTCCTAGCCAAAGCCAAATCTACCCTCCTTATTCATTCATCAAAACCCTGGAATGCTGTCTGAGGCCAGCCTCTGCGTCCAGGCTGACACCATTATCTCCTTGCTCCCTATCTCTCCCACCCACCTTGGGTCTCGCCCCTGTGGGGCTGACTTATGACAGCTCTGGCCTCATTTCCCACCTGCCACCCGTTCAATGCAAAGCTTCAAGAGGAACCATTCTCTCTGGTCGGCTATCCATTTTTCTTCCCCAGTGAGTTTTTGCTTATCTTTAAAGCCTCACCTTTTTCAGGGACACCTTCCCCAATGTCCTTGACAGGGTCAGGCCCAATTGGAGACTGTCTCCAATAATGTTCCAATTTTAAATCTATTTTTTTTTTTTGAGACAGAGCCTCAAGCTGTCACCCTGGAGAGAGTGCTGTGGCATCACAGCTCACAGCAACCTCCAATTCCTGGGCTCAAGTGAGTCTCCTACCTCTGCCTCCCAAGGAGCTAGGACTATAGGCGCCCGCCACAATGCCCGGCCATTTTGTTGTTTGGCAGCCCGGGCTGGATTCGAATCCGCCAGCTTAGGTGTATGTGGCTGGCTCCTTAGCCCGTTGAGTCACAGGTGCTGAGCCAATTTTAAATCTCTTAAAGCCAAGTGCAGTGGCTCACACCTGTAATTCCGGCGACTCAGGAGACCAAGGCAGGAGGACTGCTTGAGCCCAGAAGTTCGAGACCAGCCTGGGCAGCACAAAAATTGTGAATGAGGATGTGGATAAATTGGAACCCTCAAGCACAGTAGGTGGGAATGTAAAGTGGTACAGTCACTGTGGAAGAGTCTGGCAGTTCCTCAAAAGGGTTAATGCCACACCCAGGTCTATCCCTCAAAGAAGTGAAGACATACACACACATAAAAACTTGACAGAAATGTTCACAGCGGCATGATTCACAATCACCAAAAGGTGGAAACAGCCCAAATATTCATCAACAGATGAACAGATAAACATGACATGGACCATCCATGGAATTGAGTATCATTTAGCCATGAAAAGGAATGAGGCTCTGACACAGGCTACATCATGGATGGACTTTGAGGACATCGTGTTCAGTGAGAGAAGCCAGACACAGGACACACAGGTGTGACTCTATATGAAATGTCTAGAATAGGCAGATCAAGAGAGACAGGACGTGGATTCATGGGTGTCAGGGGCCGAGTGACTGCTGATGGGGACAGGGCTTCTTTCTGGGGTGATGAGAATGTTCTGGAACTAGATAAACATTAACAGTGTTCACAACATCATTGATGCACTTAAGTCACTGTTAAATGGCTAAAATGGTGAATTCTACCTGATGTGAATTTTACTTCGATTTTAAAAAATTGTGTAATTTATCATATAGCATCTCTGTCCCCCACTGGGCTGTTTCCATGAGGACAGAGACCAGAGCCATTTCAGTCCTTAGGTGTTCAGTATATGTTCATTGAGTTAATAAATGTACGTATGAGAAGATCCCTAAATACATGCAACTGCTATTCTTGAGAAAAAATACTTCATACTTTCAGCTTTATTAACAAGGCAGAACTTTAGACCTCTCTTCTCGGAATGTCCTCTCCTGCATCCCCTAACCTTAAATCTGAACTTCTCTCTAGCCCAGGTGTCCAACGGGGCCTGATAAACTCGATCTTTATTGACTAGAGAAGGAAAGAAGGGAAGAGTCAGCCCTTTAGCAAGTAAAACTTTTATTAAATAAATTTTTAGGGTTTTTTTCAGACCAAAGAGAGGCGTTTTGGACATTAAGACGACGCTGCTTCTCACCTGAAACACGCAACAGTGACAAGGACCTCTCCAGCTTCAGGAAATCTTCTTTGACATAAAACTCAAACCAAGTCAACCCAAAGTTCAAGTCCTTTTCTTTTCTTTCTTTTGTGTGTGTGTGTGTTTGTGTGTGTGTAGTGTTGGTTTGTCTCAAAGTCAGTTTTCAAGTTGAAACTTCATGAAATTACTTGTAGCAGAAATAAAGTACATCGTACAAATCACGCAGGTCTTCAATGTGGAGTATAAAAATGGTATTTACAGCCAGTAAACATGGACCAGAAGGACACGCACAACTGCACACCAGCACGCATTCCCAAGCAGGCCCACGGGGGCTCAGTGGACACTGGGGACATGAGTGAGACCCCTGCAAAGCCCCTTGGCACACGCTTGCACACATAGACACACGGGACACAGGCACACTATAGGAGTGTCTGGGAACAATTATCAAACTCTGGAATATAGAAACAATTGGTTGGAAGTTTTTTTTTTCTTTTCCTTTTTTTTTTTTTTTTTGCTATGTGTTTTTCCCCGTTTTCTTTTCTTTTTTTTTTTCTTTTTGTTTGTTTTTTGTTTTCCCGGGTCAGTCAACACATTTTGGTAGAAACAAAAGGGAAAGCTGTTTTTTTTTTCCTTTTTAAAAAAATTTTTTGAGCTTATTAAGTTATCCAGCGCCTCATTTGGCAAGAGGCCCCACTGGACATCCAAACGAACTCGACTCTGTGCTTCAACGTGGGTGTCATGGATCGGGTAGCTTTACAGAGGCACCCCACAACCCCCCCACCCCACTCCCAAGTAGGAAACAAGAATCCATTGTGGTTTGATTTTTCCCCCTATTTTTTTCTTCTTTGTACCTGCTCAGAAAGACCAAAAAGAAAAAAAAAATCTCTGTAGAGGTATGAAGGTCGCTATCGAGTTCGCTGTCTCCAATAAAGGGGTGCTTGGCCAGTCCAGGTAGGGCTTGTCCAACACGCTTGGCAATCTTCGTTACAAGACCTTAAATTTGAGGCTGGTGATTTGAAGGCAGGGACGATGGCTGCCTGCCCTTGGGAGGGGGTGCTGGTGAATGGGGGACTCCCCCCAACCCCATCTGCCCCCCCCCGACGGAAAGCTAAGGGCTATTGGTCACATGAGTAAGGCTATGATTGAGGAAGGATGGGGAACCGAGAAGGGCTTGGGGAAGCCAGAGGGTCTCTTTTGTGCCTACATTCAGGAAGGCAGGGCCCTAGGGACAAGGGGGTGGTTTCCAGAAGCTACAGCTGGGACCAGGGACACTCAAACCGGCTGAGCACAAAGGCCCTCAGAAATTGTGGGGGCCCCAAAGTCCTGGAGGTATATCGTGTTGGTGGATTCCTGGTCTGATGTATCAGCTGGGAGGTGGGAGGCCCCTGGCTAGTACCAGCCTCAGCCCTTCCTATGTCCCTGATGAGCGACTGGCCCAGGGTCACCCTCTCTTGGATGGGAGGAAGTTGGCAAAGTTTGGTCCCATGATCTCTATACTCAAAAATATATATATACCATCTATAGCTCTATATATATACGCATATATATATATATAGGAAAAGTTGTCATTTAGTTTGGGGAAGCCACCAAGTTGGGGGCAGGCAGGAGCAAGAGTGAAGAACCCTCCCAAAGGGTACATAGGGTGTGAAACCCTCTGCCCCCAACTCAGAAACCCCCTCCCTACTTGATGTGGCCTTTGGGATGGTGTTTCACATTTTGGAGAGGGGGTGGCACAAGGGGAGAAGGGAAGGGAGGGCTGGTGTCCAAACAACGGTTGTAATTTACGGAAAAGTCCTGGATCGGTTGGAAGCGGGAGACCCTCCTGGGATGGGAAGGTCCCTCACCTGGGGGAGAAGGGGATGGGTGTTAGGGAACAATGGTGGCAGGGCATGCAGGCGGAGGACACCACCTCCCCAGCCTCCTCCACTCCCCTCACCCTGACCTGGCTGGGGTATAGCAACCCAAGGGCTCCCATCTTTTCCAAAAGAACAAAAGTCCCGGGGTTCAGAGGACCACAAACTTGGCTTTGAAAGGATTTAACATTGCTGCTGAGCTGCTTCCTCAGCATTTAGGGACAAATATTTAAGTTTCTGTCTTGCCCTTCCACCCCAACCTGTTTTGTTCATTGGTGGGTGGGTCTCCAAGCGCCAACAGCAGTGCCTAGTACATAGAAGGTGCTCAGTAAGGATTTGCAGGCTGAGAGTTAAAAGGGAACGGATTGCAGAGTGGCCTTGGGTTTCGCTTCCAACTGGCAGTTTCCGCAGGTGTGTCGCGTGCAGCCAAATACACTCGGATCTGTGAGCTGCTGCTCAGGGAGAGTCTGAGAAGAACTAACAGCCTCTGACTGAGCACCTACTTGTGCCAGACCCCGAGGCGAGGCTCTTTGATGATGAAAGTGATGGTGATTTTTTAAAAAAGAAAAAAAAACCCATCAAAACGAATTATCCAGAGCTCTTTAGGTGGTGGGTTCCAGGCTCAGGTGTGAAAAGACCCCCATCCTCTGGAGGAGGGTCCTTCCTGCTGCCTCTGGGGAGACAACTCTCACGAACCCATTTTACAGAAGAGGCTGGTTGAGGTGTGGGATCAGTTATAAGTTTCCACGACAGCCTTGTAAGGTGTGCTGTTCATCTGCCCAAAGCAACTGTTGATAAAGTTGTTTGCTCTGATGGCAAAATACACTCTCAGGATTGGGGGAAGTTCCCATTTGTTTTTGTTTTTGTTTTTTGACTGATGGTGAGAGGGGTATGCAGCCCCCTTTCCCATCAACCATTGGGTAGACCCAGCTGGTCAGTCCCATGGAGAGTTTGTGGGGGTTGGGGAAAGACAGGAAGCTGTCCAGGCCCGCTGGACCAGGCCCTGGGCAGTGTCCCCACATCCCAACTCCTAGCCCTGGTTCCAAGCTGAGCTGAGCATTTTGGGGTCCAATCTTAGGGCCTGGAGTCTGGGGTGGGCATTTAACATTTTCTTCTGGTTTAGTGCTTTTCAGCAGGGAGAAAAGAAGAATGGAAAAGAAGCCCCTCCCCAGCCACACTCCCCCCACCCTCAACCAAACCTGGCCTGTCAGGTGAACTTCTATTCATCCTTCAAAGCCTTCTCAAGGAAGGATCCCATTGGGCTCAGTGGGCCCTGGCTCTTCCCCTCCCCACCCAACTCCCACCCTTGGCTCTAGCCCTGACCACAGGGCAATGGGGGTGTTTTCATCCCGCTCTGTCCCTGCCAACCCAACCTGGGGGCTTTTCAGAGTGTCCTGCAGCATCACCCCACTTGGGGAGGGTTTGGAGAATGAGGGTGGTTGCAGACAAGACCAGGGCTGAGTCAGGGTGTGGGGCCGCCTGGCGGCTCACCTGGGCCAAGCCCACAGCTTCAGGGCGGCTGTGGGCGCGGTCAGTAGGGGTGTCCTGGATCTTTGGGCCGCTTCAGCTGCACTTTGAGCCTCTTCATGCCGATCTGGAAGCCGTTCATGGCCTGGATGGCTGTCTGGGCGCTGGCTGGGTTGTCAAAGCTCACGAAGCCTGCGGAGACCGGTTTGGACCTTCATGTCTGGCACTGTAGAAGCATCCTGCACTTGCTCCAGTGGCTGCAGCACTGGGCTCCCAGCTCACGGGGTCCTGGTGTGCACAGGCAGGGGCCTTGCCAGAGGACACAAAGCAGCTCTGGCTTTGTTCTGATACCTCTGGACTTGTATGTCTCTGGGACTGGGCACCCGCTCCTTACATTGGGGTCAGCTCTGCTGACATTTCCCATCTGGCATAGGGGCCAGGGCTGGCACTGAGGTTCCCTGGAGGGTCACATTCTCCCTCCCTTCCCCAGGATACCTGCCTCCCTCCAAGCTCTGGACCTCAGCATTACACCACCTCTGAGGCCTCTGCCCACCAGGGTTCTCATCTCTGTGTGACTCTGCACGTTCTTGGCTCTGTTCTTTTTCTGTCTTGTGTGTGTCTGCATGTCTTTATGTGTTTTCTTCCTCTCTTTCTCCCTTTTCTGTTTCTGTCTCTGTCTTTGCCTCGGGAAGTCTCTCTGCTCCAGTCTCTCCCCTGAAGCCATCAGAAATATGCCAACTCTCCTTCCTGGAGATCCTTCCTTACGTTCCCACCAACCCAAACTCCTTCCATCTTTCCCTTCTAGGTGCCCTGGCCTTGACTCCCACCCCAACTATGTGGTCTTCACCAACTTCCTAGAGGATCAGTGAGGGCCCCAGGAGCTTGATGGATATGGTGGATATGGGAGTAAGCCCTGGGATTGCAAGAGGCTCTGGGGGGCTGTGGCAGAGAGATAGTGGGAAATAGGTACTCCCTGCCCTGCCAGGGCCCCAAGGACAGCCATGGGTGAATTTGAGGCTTGGGGTAAGGGTTTAACATCTTCGTGTTTTCTCATTCTTTTTTTTTTTTTTTTTTGAGACAGGGTCTCCACTTTATGACCCAGACTGGAGCATAGTGCCATCATCATAGCTCACTGTATCCTTGAACTCCTGGGCTCAAGTGATTCTCCTGCCTTGGCCTCCTGAGTCACAACACCACACCTGGTTAATTTCTCTATTTTTTGTAGAGGTGGGGTCTTGCTGTATTGCCCAGGCTGGTCTTAAACCCCTGGCCTGAAGTGATCCTCCCACCTCAGCATCCCAGACTGCTAAGATTACAGGCATGAGCCACCACACCTGGTCTTCATCACCCCGTGATCATATAGATGAAGAAATTGAGGCTCAGAGAATGCATACTTCAAAATCACATGCTAAAGCAATAGGATGGGCTTTCCTCCATAAACTTCCTCCTTCCTGGTAACAGGATACAGAGGACTAGGCCTGGGCATGGCTGGGCATCCCTTACTTTTTATGTAAACTCAAGCGTGTCCCTGGACCAACCACTTTTCCTCTTTCCTCCCTCAGTAAATTGAGACAATTGTGCTCTTTTATGGTTAAATACTCAATACATATAGGAGACACTTAATAAATTCTCAAGGGCTGACATTAAGAGCCCTGTATTCAAACGGACTAATTCTAATACAGTTTCTGTGTGACTCTGAACATAGCCCTTCTTTGAATGTTAATTTCCTGTGCCTCTGGGGAAGGAAGTCCTCTTCATGGTTCATACGGCCATGCATGACCCACTCTCATTTCCTCTCTGCTCTCCCCTCATCCTCACTCTGCTCCAGCCAGAGGGGCTTCCTTGCTGTGCCTCCAAAAGGCCTGGCATGGTCTTTCCCTAGGGGCTTTGCAGGGGCTGTGCCCCCCACTTGGAACACCTTCACCCAGATTTCCCATGGCTGGCTTCTCCTCATCCAGGTCTCTATTTGAGCATCGTCTTCTCTGACCACAGTGGATAAAGTTCCCACCTCAATCTCACTAGCCTCTACTTTCCTAGAAGTTTTATTTTTCCTCATATCATTTAAAACTCCCTGAGCTATGCCTTGTATTTGTTTGCTTCCGTCTCCTGTACCCAGATTTCTGCTTTCAACTCAGTAGTTACGGCTGCATGCAGTGGTTTACATTTAAATTCATTCACACAAAATAAAAATGTGCAATTCCGTTCTTTGGTCACACTGACCATGTTTCATGTGCTTGGTAGAGGCACGTGGGGTGGTGCCTCTTGTATCAGACAGCTCAGGTGCAGAACGTTTCCATCATCAGACGGAGAATGTTTGACCAGACAGCAAAAAACGATTCTGAGCTCCTTGAAGGAGGGTGATTTTTGTCAACAATTGTTCAGTATTGTGCGCCCCAAACAATGCCTGGTACACCATAGGTGCTTAATAAATGTTCATTCTGTTTTTATGGGAGTTTTTTTGAGACAGAATCTTACTCTATTGCCCAATGTAGAGTGGAATGGCGTCAGCCTAGCTCACAGCAACCTTAAAACTCTTGGGCTCAAGGGATCCTCTTGCCTCAGCCTCTCGAGTAGCTGGAACTACAGACGCCCACCACAACATCTGCTAATTTTTCTATTTTTAGTAGAAATTGGGTCTCGGTCTTGCTCAGGCTTGTCTAAGAAAGCCTGAGCTCAGGTGATCCTTCCTGCCTTTGCCTCCTAGAGTGCTTGGATTACAGGCATGAACCACCACACATTGCCTCTCATTCTGTTTTTGGCTGTGATTGATTTGGAGTGGAAATGCCCCATGGCCAAACCCTACCTTTTCCTGTTCCAGGGCCATAGAGGTAGGGCAGGAAGGGGTGCCGGCTGCCTAAGCAGCTACTCACCGAAACACTTGCTCTGGTTGGTGGCTCGGTCCATAAACACCTTGGAGGAGATGATATTGCCGAAGGGCAGGAACATCTGCGTCAGCTCCGTGTCTCCAAACTCCTGGGGGAGGTGGTAGATAAACAGGTTACAGCCTTCGGGACCTGCAGGTGGGGGAGAGAAAGACATAAAGCCCCCAAGGAGAGGAGGCGGACCCCCCCAGGGGAGGGGCTGGGTCTGGAGCCCACATCTGGCTTCTCCAGCTGTTGGGAAAGGAGTGCCCAGAGACACCCAGAAAGAAGGGGCATGGCTATGGGTTCGGGAGGGGAAGCAGGACACACCCATCCCTTGCCCCTATATGTGTAATATAATCCCATAACCTTAAATAGATATCACAAACCCTTCTTAATCCCCAGATTCCAGATCATTAGCAAATATCAGATTATCCCATTCCATTACAACCCAGATAAATCTTCAATCTCAGACCCCAGAGAATCCAAAACAACCCTGGGAAATCCATCCCTAAACCACACACTTCAGATCATTTACAAAAGTCAGATGAACTGGGAGTGGGGAATATAGAAAGTAGGTAATATCTTTGTAATGATTCTGTAAGTCTAAAACTGTTCTAAACTAAAACCATCATTTTAAAAAGCCCAGTGATCACAGAATAAAATTTAAAAAAGTAATTCCCCTTTCCCAAATATCAGAGAGATAATCCTCCAAACGTGGATAATTTTCAAAACTCAAATGATGCAAAAATAAAATCAGGTAACATTTAAAAAAGATAATTCTCTATTCCCAAACCTCAGCTAGCCTAAAACCACAGGTAATTAAACATAATATGCCAACCAGAAAGAATTTTTTTTTTTAAGAGACAGACTCTCACTTTATTGCCCTCGGTAGAGTGCTGTGGCGTCACAGCTCACAGCAACCTCTAACTCCTGGGCTTAGGTGATTCTCTTGCCTCAACCTCCCGAGTAGCTGGGCCTACAGCCACCTGCTACAATGCCTGGCTATTTTTTGTTGCAGTTTGGCTAGGGCTGGGTTCAAACCCGCCATCCTCGGTATATGGGGCCAGAGCCCTACCCACTGAGCCACAGGTATCGTCCCAGAAATAATTTTTTATAGAATTTATAGCTAATCCTCTGAACTATCCTCTCCCCAAATAATCCCCAATGCATGCCTAATATACAAACTATTAATAGTAGCCTTTTAAAACCTTGATTATCTGAACCCATAAATAGTTGCCCCCAAATCTACTTCCCAAACCTAAAGATGACTGTCTCTCATGCCTGTCCCAAATACGGGTAATTCCTTCTTTCTCCAGCAATGAATAAACCCCACAAGAGAAAATACAAAATCCAAGATTACACATTCCCACCTTCCCTTTACCTTCCTAATTAGGACCATAACACTTGTTTTTAAAAAGCAAGTTTGTTCCAATATGACTGAGTAATTTTGAGCATAACCCAACTTTTGCATTTCCTTATGCACTCTTTCCATCCTCCTCCACCCCCCAAAACCCTCAGTCAATGCAGAAAGTCACATCCGGCTGAGCTGAACCTCATGGGAAAACACGAACTTCATGTATGCACACACCTCAAACATCTACCCGAGTGTGTTAGGAACTACACCCTTCCCCATCTGGGGTTCTGACTCTCCGTCTAATTTCAGACCACATTCCTTCCACCATTTCATAGATGGTCTCCTGCCGCAACCCTTTTGAAGCCACTTCCACCTGCAAACTCTAGGTCTTTTCCAAGATAAAGCACCATACGTATCGTGTTATTCACACACTTAACTAACATGTATAAAATTTCACTACCGTTTCTATCAGGTTCCCATCTTTTGTTTGCTCTTAAAGTGTCACTGATAAAGTTTTTGCATGTTGTACTCCTATTTTCCCCACAAGACCTGCAGTCTGGATTTCTAGATGTTGCACACAGTGGTGATGTGAGAGGAACGCACGTGTAGCCTTTGAATCAGCTGTCTGCCCCTCAGCCTAGATTGAGGTTGGGGCCAGAGAAGGGATTAGATGAAAGGGCACCCAGGTTTAAGTCATCCAGTGAAACAGTGACCTTAGGTGGCTGAACCCTCCCTAAAGTCCCAGCTGGTGACACCCTGTGGTAAGGTTACATGGGGGTGCTGTGGCAGTCATGGTATGTCTTGTCTCATCCAAATATTCCTGTTGTTGCTGTTGGTGGCTTTAACCACAGAGGTTAACTATCTGATAGGACAGCAGGTGGTAGCAAAGCCAAGGGACCCTGCCTCAGCTAGGGCTTGTTTATAAAGCTCAGCTCCTACACCCTGGCAGTGTCCACCTCCCCTAACCCCAATCCACAAGGGAGAAATTGGGCAGAGCCTCAAAGAACTCAGTCCATGGGCCAGGCCTTCAGCCAAGCTTCCCTGGGGTTTTTTTCTGGCTGATCATGTCATTTCTCTCCTGGACTCCCCTCTTCCTCTTACCCGGTAGATAGGTCAAAGAGAGGAAGGGACTCTCCAGATGCTGTGCACCCACTACATGTCAGGAACCAGCCAGTGTTCACTTCCCAGTGACACCTCCTGGCATACCTGGAGGTATGAGTTCCTGTGTTGCAGATGATGACACTAAAGCACAGGAAGTTCGGTGCCTTCCTTATAATGTCATAAGTGTCAGAACTGCATGCACTTGGACCTCAGTTGTCAGACTCCAGAATCTAACCCCTCCCTCCCACCTTTGACAACCTTGGCTTTACTAGTGAGGGGTCAATTTACCTGGGATTCCTCAGACCTCAACCTCAAAAAAGGGTTTCCTCTCTCAAAATTCAGAGAATCTCTCGGTTCTGGAGAAGGCTGGCAGGGGACGACTACTACAAGGTCGGAGGAGTGCATCATTTCCACTCGATGAAAGAAACTGAGGCCCAGAGAGGGAGATTACGCTGCCCGAGGACACCCAGGGAGGGAGCGGCTACGTCAGTATCTGAACTCAGGCCTGTCAGGCTCCCGACTGATCTCAGCCCTGCAGTCCCGAGGCTCGGCCATGCCCCAGAGCCTGCAGGTGCAAGGGCAGGTCAGATGGCGGGGCTGGCGCCCAGGGTAGTTCGCGGCCGCCTCACCTTCTCGCTGCTGCTGCTGTAGGAGAGGCGGCGGCTGGGGGACGCTGTGCGCGATGGGCGTGATGGCCGCGGTGGGGTACATGGCTGCGGAGACCGGAGCGAGACACAGGGCAGAGGCGGGCGTGAGGTAAGGTGGACCCGGCCGAGCCAAGGCCGCGGTTGAAAGTGGGGCGGGGCCATGGCGTGAGGGGTGGAGCCACAGTGGAGGGCTGGGCCAAGACCACAGGGAGGATCAGAGCAGGGCGGGGCAGTTTGGGGGGCGGGACCACAGTAGAGGGCTGGACCAGAGCTCCTTGGGCTACTGAGTGAGCCAGGTTCTTGGCTTGAGAGGCGGAGCCAAGAAAGCAGGGATTGAGCGGGGTGGGCGTGGCCACGGTTTAAGGGGTGGGGCCACAGCTAGAAAGGAGGGCCAGACGTGGGGGAGGGCTTTGGCAGAAACGTTGTCAGAGTAAAGACAAAATGTGAGGGGGCGGGCAGATGCTGAAGGAGGGAGGAAGGTCAGGGAAAAGACCTGGGATTGGGCTAGGGCCAGAGGTGTGGAAAAGGGGAACACTCCCTCTAAGCAGAGCGCTTTACAGGGTGGGGTCAGAGTGAAGAGCAGGCCTTAAGCCAAGGGATGCTGCTGGTGGCAGAGGCAGAGTTAGGAACAGGGCCAAGGGATTGAACACAGCACAAGAGGCCAAAGGGTGGAGCCATGAGGGGTGGGGCCAGAGGTAGGAGGCGTGGCCAGGCAAGGAAAGAAGACCCAGCAGGCAGGGCCGGGCCTAGATGGCTGAGGGGCCGCCTCCCTACCTGTGTACTGCTGGACTCCAGAGAAGGCAGGATGGAGTGTCTCGGCCACAGTAGGGCTCTGAGCTGCGGGACAAAGGGAGGGGCTGGGTGGAGCAGGGGCAGCAGAAGCCTTCCATCCCACCCGGATCCTTAGGGCTGAGAAGAAAGCAAAAATACCCACCCGAGCTTTCCCTCTGTGCTAAACCTTTCATAGGTATGTCCCCTATTTCACAGGTGGGCAAACTAAGGCCAAAAGAGATGAAGCCACTCGTACAGGGACACTCAGATAGGAAATGGCAGGAGCTGAACTGGAATCCAGGTTTCTCAGACTCTAGAGAGGGTTAACCATCACCCCACTTCTCTCTCCCTATTCTGACCCCTTTACCTCCCAGCAGACCTGTCCTTCTTCCCTCTATTTTCTTTTTTCTTCGTCTTCTTTTTTTTTTCCTTTTGTGACAGTCTCACTATGTAGTCCTCAGTAGAGTGCCTTTGTGCCACAGCTTATAGCAACCTCAAACTCTTGGGCTTCAGCAATTCTCTTGCCTCAGCTTCCCAAGATGCTAGGACGACTACAGGCACCCGCCACAACACCTGGCTATTTTTTTGTTGCAGTTGTCATTATCGTTTAGCTGGCCTGGGCTGGGTTTGATCCTGCCAGCCTCGCTGTATGTGGCTGGCACTGTAACCACTGTGCTACAGGCTCTGAGTCCTTCTATTTTCTGAATAAACGAGGTTTTAAGCCTCTGCCCAAAATTACCACTCCTGCCCCCTGCTCTGTCTCCCTCGCAAACATCAGTTTGCTCATCAGACACCCTGTGGATCCCCCATTCAGCTGTGACCTTCCAGGTGCCACAAGGGGAAGAAAGAGGGTGAGAGGAGAGGTTGCCCAGGCCACCAAAGCTGATGAGTCTAAGGAAAAATTCAGTGAAAAGATTCTGCTAGAATGCAGAGAGGCTCTAGGGAATAGGGGACTGTGGTGTTGGCTGTGACTGCAAAGAGGCAGCAAGAAGGGCTTACTTTGTGGAGATGGGGCAGTTCTTTTTTTTTGGACAGAGTCTCACTATGTTGCCCTTGGTAGAGTGCTGTGGTATCACAGCTCACAGCAACCTCAAACTTTTGGTCTTTAGCAATTCTCTTGCCTCAGCCTCCCAACTAGCTGGGACTACAGGTGCCTGCCACAATTCCCAGCTATTTTTTGGTTGTGGTTGGCCCAGGCTGGATTTGAACCCGCCAGCTTCAGTGTATGTGGCCGGTGCCCTAGCCACTGAGCTATAGGCGCTAAGCTGAGATGGGGTAGTTCTGTATCTTAATGTGGTGGTTACATGAATCTGTATCTGTGACAAAATATCAGAGACACACACACACACAATGTGCATGTAAAGAGTGGTGAAATCTGAATAAGGTCTGGAGCTGATTTAACTGCACCTCACCAATGTTGGTCCCTGCTGTGACACTGTGCTGTGGTTAGGTGAGCTGTCAGCAGCTAAGGAAGCAGGATGAAGTTGGACTACTCTGTACTCATTTTGCAATTGTTTGTTAGCCTCCAATTATTTGGAAATAAAAAGTTAAAAACACATTCTCCTCCATGGTGGAACTACAGATGGCTTACTTCACATAAATCAGTAAAGTATTGGAAGATATTTGCCCTAATATTGTGTGTGTAGGGTAAAGTGGTACCTCTACTTCATGAGAGCAGTCACAGCCCAAATCACAGTGTGGTCAAGTGAGTGAATGAATGAATGAATACAGGTACTGATATCTCTCCAAATAGTAATGATTAATAATTAAGATTTATGGTGCCATTCTTTGCACCAGGTGATATACGTAGCATTTTACATAGTGATTTAATGATCAAAGCAAGCTCATGAGGTGACTCATGTTATTTACCCATTTCCAGGATGAGCACACTGAGACTCAAGAGACTAAAAGAACCCATCCAGAGCCACAGAATTGTAATGCAAACACAAAAACATCTGGATGCACATTTTCTATGTTCAACCACCCTGCCACAGCCCTCATTCTTGACAGCTCATATGTGCTCACTGAGACTCTCTTTGTCCTGCTCTTATTCCCTGAGCACTCACTATGGTGTAGAGACTCATTCTTGTTCCAGAAACACCAATACTATCCCTTGCCATCCTTCTAGACCCCAGGGGACCACCCTGAGTTACCTGGGTAGGGCACAAGGCCATTGGCATATACGGTTTCCAATGCGGGGTGTCCACCAGGGAAGGGTACAACACCTGCAAAGCCATTGGTGATGGGAGCCACGAGGCCAGGCACAGCAGCAGTGCCCAGCAGTGGGGGTGAGTGCAGCCCTGTGGAATGGGAAAGAGTCACAGGCAGCCTGGCTCTGGCCTTGGTCTTGCCCACCCATCCTGGGTCCCCTGGCAGTCTCTCACCAGAGGCAGGAGCAATGGGAGTGGCAGGTAGCCCATTAAGGCTGACGGCGCCGATCTGCTGGATGTGGCAGGGTGAGAAGGCCACGCCGGGGCTCAGGTAGCTGCCCGAGGTGGACAGGACTGTCGTCTGCTGTTGCATGAGCTGGAGGTGGAAAGGGAGTCAGTGGGCACAGTTGGGGTAATCCTTGCCTGTAGATCATAGCTCAGGGAGGGAGGCTTGGTCCCCAATAATTAGAATAATTAGAAGGCTGAGATCAGGGTTCAGTTAGGAAGTGGAGCTCTGTCTGGGATCTAGGCTCAACCTGGGATTAATGCTTAGTCTAGTATGAGGGCTCAGTTAGGAATTGAGGCTCAGCCTGAGATCAAGACTCAATCTAGCCGGGCGCTGTGGCGGGCGCCTGTAGTCCCAGCTACTAGGGAGGCTGAGGCAAGAGAATCGCTTAAGCCCAAGAGCTGGAGGTTGCTGTGAGCAGTGTGACGCCACGGCACT
>CAUYON010000081.1:0-10159 GCA_963573935.1 Arctocebus calabarensis
GGTACATGTATACCATGGAATATTATGCATCCTTAAAGAAAGATGGTGACTTTTCCTCTTTCATACTTACATGGATGGAGCTGGAACATGTTCGCCTTAGCAAAGTATCTCTAGAATGGAAGAAAAAGTATCCAATGTATACAGCCCTAATATGAAGCAAATTTATATCTTTCATGTGAAGGCTACAACCCAATTATTGCACAAGAAGACGGGGAAAGGGGAGAGGGAGGGAAGGGAAGGGAGAGGGTGGGGGGAGAGAGGATAAAGGGTGAGAACACACTTGAGGTGCATCTTTGAAGGGTCAGGAGAAAACTACTAAATGCAGAACAAAAATGTTTTCACATAGTAAATGAGAAAATCTCATGAATGTTATGTCAAACAAGTGGATGAAAATATCTCAGATTGTATATGAAGCCTCCACACAGAACCCCAACAAACAACAAAAGAACATACCAAAGAATCAATAAAAAAAAAAAAGTGGAGCTGAGAAAAAGAACCTCCTGAGGTTGTGGTGAAGAGTAAATGTATATAAAATGCTTAGATTACTGCCTGATACACAAATAGGTACCATAAGCTGTGGTCCCTGTGCTGTGGATCATTAATGGTCTCTGGCCAGTTAGGAACTGGGTGCTTAGCAAGAGGTGATAGTGGGCAAATGAGCAAAGCTTCATCTGTATTTACAGCCACTCCCCATCACTTTCATCACCACCTAAGCCCTGTCGTCTGTCAGATCCCCCTCCCCCACATTTCTGTACAAAAATTGTCTTCCATGAAACAAACTCTAGTACCAGAAAGTTTGGAGACCATTGCTATATAGTTGATAACCATTAATACTCCCCTAGGGGAATTTCCAATAAGTTTAGGGGACAAATGAAATCAAGAATCTGGATATGAAGTATGGTACATTGTGTACCAGAGGTCACCTCAAAGAGGGACAGGAACTTCTAGCATGGCAAATACTTGGCATCTATGCTTTCATCACCCCCACCTGTGCCCAAAGTAGGCATTCCATATCAACTATGGAGTTCTTGCTCTGAGCTGGACACAGCTTCAGCAGTTTATCCTAATACCACACCAGGCACCTGGTAAGGGGGCTTTCTATCTAAAACCCGACCCTACTGATAAGAAGTTAAAGCATATGTTAAAATAAATAACAAGGGCAACTTCCATTAGGGCAACATGACAGTGATGCCAGGATGCCAGTGGCAACTCACATGAATGTGAAATGAAGCAACAGCAAAAATGCCTAATCAGCTAAGTCGCTTGATCACTTTGCTCAGTGCCTGGACCAGATCCTCAGTGTTTTCTTTTTGAAAATTCTATCTCCCCCTTACTGTTTTCACTGCATTTGTCTTTTCAAAACTGCACATGTGAAAGAGAACAGAGCAGGAGTGATGATGGAAATTAGGAAGGAGAATTAATCAAATAATAGCATTGATGGCCTTGCAATTGCTCCAGCAGATCGAACTGTGTTGGGAATTTGAACTTCTCTTTTTAGTGATAAAAACATAAAACTTCCTTTTGCCAAGTTGAAAAGTTTTATGTACTAAAGTGTTCATTTGACTGTGTCTGCCTTTCCACATCTACAACATTATGGCAGAATAAGTGTGTACTATAATTAAGCTCTAGACCCAGGGTGAAAGTTCATCACCGTGAAGACTCAGGGAAACTAAATGTTTCCCAAAAGCTTCCACTTACTTCCTGCCCCTTGGGTCAATTTTGCTTGTGGAGGCATTGACAGAGGAGGGAACCCTGACCCTAGAATCTGATGAAGAATGAGTGTTGTTCTTTTTTCCCTGAAGTGTGGTAATGGGCTGACTGCACATCACCCTACATTTCTTCTGGCCTTACATTTCTGTCTCCCTGCTGACTCATTTTCTGAATTTATGCCTATCAGACATTACTAGGGGACCCTGCAAAGTTGGAAGAGGTAAAGACTGTGTCTTTAGAGGCTCCAGTACACCATCGCTCAACACTTGCAAGTGATCACCTACAGAGGGAGCTAACCTCGCTGTCTCAGTTATTAATGTAAGAGACAAAGGGCTTGCAAATGTGGAATTTTTTTCATTCTCCAAGTTGCGATGAATTAGGACATCACTCTCACACTTTGGGGGGCTCTATATTGATGGTGGAGGGCAGTGATGTGGGAAGGCAACCCATCCTTGAAGGAAAAAGAGAAGCTACTTGCAAAGAACAGAAGCTTGTAAATTTCCTCATCTCTTAAAGACCTAACTGCAAGAAAAAAATAATGGCTGCACTTTCTTCTCTCAAATTGTTCTGCAGTGGGGTACTGTTTTCCCCTTCAAATGTCTCTGACTCTATTCCACCTTAGTAAAATATTAGCAGTTATGATGATGGAAAAGGAAGGCCATAAGGGAGTAACAAGGAGATATACACTCTGACTTGAACTTCAGACTTTATCAAGCTAATAAGACATTTTAAACTTAATATTCAAGTTTCCTCTGAGACGCAGACTTTGGCACTAGTGGACTCTAACCAACGCAAGGCTGGGAAACAGCTGTATGGAATCCGTAACTCCTAGACATTTTAAGGCATGGCTGATTCTCTGCACCGTCTCCAAGTTTCCACATAATACTCAACCAAACAGAACAGTAAATGATGAGCACGGATGGAATCAGACAGAAAAGGCACAGCTTCAGGCTGACAGCTGATATAAATAAGAAACATCATTCACTGCAGGTAAATGGAGCCCCCAAATTACAGCCTGGGGAGGGAGAAACAAGGAGGTAACACTGTCAGCCTGCTGTGATCTTGAACTACCGAAAGCTTATGATGGAAACAACATAGCAATTCCAGAAAGATCACTTGGGGATGGCAGCGAGGCTCCTGGAGACCTTGCCCCTCAGTGACAGAAAACCAAGTTCTGTTTTACTATTTCCAAGGCAGTCAAATAACAGGTCTCAGCCAGCATGGAAAGAACCCTCTTTCCCTCTCCCCATACACCTCCACCCCCAACTACACAGAGCTCATCAGGCCAAGGACTTGGGGCCTCAGCCTATGCTTAAAAGGAATCTCCTATGTCCTAATTAGTGAACTGAACAGGCTTAAAGGATGACTGGGATCAGGGGATTAAAAGAAAAGAGTGGCTAAGGGACTATCATTGTCCTGCAGTCACTCCAAGGCCAGAAAACATATTAGGAAAAAAAGAAATTGGAAATAAAGGCAATCCAAAAGGGTATGTCTCAGGGCAACACAGACAGTCCCCAAGTTACAAATATCTGACTTATGCACAACTCACACTTACAAATGGTGACTATTATGGGCAAGTAAAAGGTAATGTACCTGTCCCGACTCACATACAAAATCAATTTAGGAACAAATCTATAGAACCTATCTCATTGTAATTCAGGGACTGCCTGTGTTATCCTTGTGAAAATTGTAGTGACCTCTAAACAAAAAGTGAAAACTGCATAAGGTAATACGATGCTTAGCTGAGACTCTGGTGAGTTTCCCTGGGAATATCCTTTCAGGAATCCTTCTTGTCACAAGTCACCCTTCCCCTAGTCCCTGCACAATGGTGGCAACCCCCCCTTGCAGAGCTTTACTGTCTCATGTTATTATCTTCTGCAAAGGAAAAGCTAAATGTAGGCTTGCTGCACCGCCTAGAGAGTAAGCTTCTTCTAGCTGTCCTTCGCCCTCAGCATAGAACTCGGCCCAGGTCAAGTTATTCACTGATGCTTGGACCAACATGCCATGAGGCCCAGCCACAGCAGACCAAGCCTGTGCTCCAGTGCCCGACAGACCTGCTTTCAGGGCCAGCCCTGCACTCAACCATTGGCAGACTGTGGTCTCATTATTTAATTTTTCTAGCCTCATCTGTAAAAGGTAATACTGAACTTCATAGTTGTTATGAGAAAAATGACAAAATGTGTCCAAAGTGCATGGCATTACACAATCTGGAACTGGCTGGAAATCCATTGATAATATTTTTTATTTATTCATCATTAAGTATTCCAAATGGTCTATGTTTTACTCTTTGTATTATACTTCCACACCGGAAAATTATTTTTAGAAAGAAACCAATTGTATTACCTTATTAAAACTAGGGAACAACAAAATGTGTCTTAGAGGCCACCTGCAGTGGCTCCCACCTATAACTCTAGCCTATAACTCTGGGAAGCCAAGGTGGGTAGATTGCTTGAGTTCAGGAGTTTGAAACCACCCTGAACCCCCTGTCTCTAAAAATAGTCAGGTGTGGTGAGCACCTGTAGTCCCAGCTACTCAGGAGGCTGAGGCAAGAGGATCATTTGAGCCCAAGAGTTTGAGGTTGCTGTGAGTTCTGATGCCAAAGCACTCAACCCCAGAGGGACAGAAAAAAAAAAAAAGTCTCAAGAAAAGGAGAAAAACTGTCCAATTCTGATAAGGGAGGGTAAAACCTGGAGGAGTTCTGAGGGTGGGCAGCAGCTTGTTTTGGTGGGTGGTCTCTATTTGTTTGCAGACTCACCATACAAGCTCTTTTCAGTTGTCCCCTACGTCCTCCATCACATCCGAAACGGTTCTTAGACCTCAGATGACAACCCTAAGAGCTCTACAAAATGCCTGAGACAGGAGACACAGCCTCAATAGACACTACAGAGAAAGTTCTGGTCTTTAAATGTAACTATATTGAATCCATAGTCCAGTGTTTTCCCATCTTTTTTATCTCACAGCACTCTTGAACCTAAAGTTAAATTCCTAAGGCATCCTTAAATTATTTTGAACCAAAATAAAAAATAAAAGAAAGAATATACTTCCCATGCTTTGAACTTCTTTGGAAAATAATTTAATTAATGATCTTCAAAAATGTTTGTAGCACACCATTTGAAAACCACTCCCATGGTCCTTGCTTACAGAGTTCACGTCTTCTTCAACCTGTCCTACACTTTGACAAGGTTGACAGCATACTTCTTGGTTTTTCACCTTTGAAATGCATCAGAAGACATATTTTACAGGGACACAGATGAGAGCTATATTGTGAAGATGCTACGGGAGCCAAGCATGAGGCTGCGTGGAGAGCATTTGCCAAGATGTCTATGCTTCCATGCTTCTGTGTTTCTACATGCTGTTTACCTGAGAAGCTAGAAGCCCATTTGGCTGTTGCAGTTTCTTCAAGGGGCAAAGGTAAGTTTCCCTCTTTAAGAGAAGTAACTCAAAAGGAAATGAATTTTTAAAGAACAGATGGTGGCCATCCCTTGCTGCCCCAATTCAAATGTCTATTAATCTTCAGAGTATAGTACATAATAAACACAGAAATGATAACATCTAAAGAGTAAAAGAGAGCAAGAACAGATTTAGGGTCAGAACAAGAGACTGTTTTGAGAAAACAGAAGATGCTTGATAAGTGGTAGATTTGTTCTATTGAAAAATGCCAGTAGATTCTGGAAGCAACAGGAAAACAAAGAGCTGTGCTCTTAACTTGGTATGTGACACGGAATAATAAATGCCAGCTGCAAAGGAACCAAACATACAGTCATTTGCTAAAATGAATGCTTTAAGGAAAAAGAGAGGAAATTTTTCACTACTACAAAACCCAACATTTGCTTATGCTGCTGAAGAGACGTGGTGTCCAAGTGGTGACAGTTAACGAACGATTATTCTTCAACTTTGTATTCATCTTTTTTCTATCTTATAAATTGATCCAATCAGGAGAAAGAACTATAGGTATGTCCACTGCATCAAAAACAAAGGGTTGTTTTAAACCAACGCTGTGTGGAGCTATTGCCTCAAACGAGTTTGGCGGCCAAGGCCAAAACCCTCAGTGTGACTCAGACTGGGAAGAAAAAGTACTAACCTTCAGACCGTGTCATAGAAAATTAAATGAAGCCTGTGAGAGGGCTCCAGATTTCAAAAAGAAATAGCTTCAGCAATTAGAATCATTAGTTTACTAAAGTCCACTAAGACAAGAGGCTTTTAGAAAGTTTCCAGATAAACTTTATAGACCTGACTTACATAAGGTAATATGAGAGCGTCGGGAAAGATTCAGAATATCCTATCCACTTACTCATTTCTGAGAACACATGTTCTTCTCTTGTTCTCTCTGTGTAAAGGGCTCTACTTTCTTAGATGCTGACACTGAGCACCCTTGACACTCTCTACGTTAGCTCATATAGGCTCATCTACTCTTTTAACCACTTGTTTTATTTTATGGTTAGTGTTTTTTATGTTCTCTCCTAGAAATCTTTGCTTTGTCCGAGGGTACCAAGATAATGCTCCTGTGTTTTCTTCCAGAAGCTTTATAGTTTTAGCTTTTAATTTTCAGCTCATGATCTATCTTGAGTTTATTTATGTGTTTTGTAAATGTTATGCCTTTTTTTCCACGTGTTTAGCTCAGTTCTTTAAACACCACTATGGAAAAGGTTTTCCTTTCCTTGTTAAATTACACTGGAACCTTTATTGAAAATTGTTTGGCCATATATACGTGGATATGTTTTTAGACTCTATTTTGTTCTGATGACATAGGTGTTAGTTTTTAAGTCAGTACTGCTCTGCTTTGATTTCTGTAAATTTATAGTCCTCCGTTCTTAGGTTTAACAGATAACTTGATTCAGAGGCCAAAGACCTAAATTCCAGAGCCAGCCTTGGCCTTAGTGTACTTGTGAAATTTCGAAGAGGTCATCCAATTTTTCCATGTCTTAATTCATTTTCCAATAAAATAAGAAATAGTAAATCAAGGTTGCAAATTAAAATATTTGACAGGTAATGTAAATGAATTAATATGGAAGGCATAACACAATAGCACAATAGAGACTGGTGGAGATTGTGCCAAAGTTCACATCCATTCTGAAAATGAACGTTACTCCTTTATCTTAGCTTGCAGGAATGTAAACTCGTTGCTCCAATGTTTTCTGCCATGAAAACCAGAAATCTTGATTTTCATGTGAAATCTTTCTGTTTTTAAAGCATCGTGTTGGACAAACAAAATGCCAGTTTGAAGTCCTTGAAGCAGCAAATCTCTCAAAATGCTATTATCATTATCATTATTATTATTATTTTTACAGAGTTACTGTGAAGAACAAATGGCATAACTTAAGAAAAGGCCTAGCACTCTGTATGGTACCTACTAAATATCTAGTAAGAACTCAGTCTATTTTTTTTCCAAATTAAGCATTCAATAACTTTTATCTCAAATCTTTACTATCTGCATTTCTTATAAACAGAGAGTCATTTCCTCCCTTAAATCCAGCATTACCTCACTGTCCATGAACTTCAAAATCTAGCCTGTGTTAGGGTCTTTCAGTTACTCATTAGGTCCCTCTGCCACCTTTTCCCAGCCAATCTGTGCCCGGGTAGCCTGCCTCATAGGAACTTCATGAACAGGTTTCCTATTCTATGGCTTCCTATTAGCCAAGGAGGCACCAATAGGAGGGTGAAAGAAGAGGGAGGTGAGAGTATTAACTTCCCCAGTGTCCCACCAGCTAAGTCACCAGGGTTGACTATAGCCTGAAGTCATAGACGTCTTCAGGCAGTTATCTCCATAGAGTCCACGTTTTAAGTTCTGCCTACCATGACAAACATGCCACAGACTGGGCAGCACCTATGGCTCAAAGGAGTAGGGCGCTGGCCTCATATGCCAGAGGTGGCAGGTTCAAACCCAGCCCTGGCCAAAAACTGCAAAAATTAAATTAAATTAAATTTAAAAACCACAGACTGGGTGACTTAAACTGCTGAAATTCATGCCTCACAGTTGATAGCTGAGAAGTTCAAGATCAAGGTGCTAGCCAATGTAGATTCTGGCATGGGCATTCTTCTGGGTTTACAGATGGAGAGAGACAGATCACTTCCACACACTCCCACCCTACCCCCACCCTCCTCTTCTTATGAGTGCACTAATCTCAGTTATGCCTCATCCATAATCTAATTACCTTCTGATGGCCCCCTCCTCCAAATGCCATCACCTTGGGTTAAGGTTTCTGCATATGAATTTGGAGGGTGGGAAATACAAACACTCAGCCCACAGCAGCCAACTACACACAATTTTGGGTTCTAGTAACCACTTTTCCTTGCTGACCCTTTAGGCCAAGAGGCAGGGGAAAGTGCTCATAGACTTTTAAACTCTGTCAGCTTACTTACCCATCATCCCAGTGTGCTAAATCATCCTGTGCATTAGAAAATACACCAACGGGGGGGGAGCAAGATGGTGGCCGAGTAACAGCTTCCTTGCAACTGGGAACGGTGACACTGGGGAGAGAGGACTTCAGGCATCTCTGGCAGGTGGGATCTGCCCAGAAACTTCCCTTTGGGGACACAGGGAGACAGCATGAGACTTCTGAACACCCTGAGGAAGGCAAAAAGCAGCAAAGATTGGGCAAGTGGTTGCGTGTGTTCATTGTGTGTATTCCTTAGGTCTAATCCTGTTGGCAGCTGTGGGTGGGACAACAGTGGGACTGCAAGCTGGAAAGGCCTTGCCTTGTGAGCTGTTTGGGTTTCTTTTAGACTTGGTGCTCGGTTGAACTGCCTTGGGAGAACTTGGGCAAGAGTGCAGGGGTCTTTGAGTGTTGTCTGGGGCCCCAGCCACTGAGCCAGACGGAGCTACCAGTGTTTGGTTGTGGGCTGTGGGGAGCCATTGTGGGAGAACTGCCCTGGCAAGCTCCACCCTCAGGGTCGCAGAACAAACATCGAGTGGAAGCGAGTAATCTAGTGACTGAGCAGCCTAAAGGCGGGGACTGAGACGCCTTGCAGCCTTAGCCCTCAGGGGCATAGAGTGAGACCAGTTTTGCACACTGGGTAAGTGGGTAACCACTTAAGGAGTGATCCCAGTGACAAGTGCTTTCCTGGGAAAGCTTCTGCTTAGCCCAAGTTAGCAATTTAAAGTGTCTTCTAAGCAGGCTGAGGAGGATTTAAACTCTTCACCCTGTGGGGTTTGAGAAATCATTAGAGACATAGGCTGAATCCCTACAAAGATCCAGTAACAACAGAGTGACTCTGCCTGGGTCTGATCTGGGAGAGATACCTCCCCAACACTGAGAACGGTCATAGGCAACAGTGAAAAATAATCATGAGGTGGAATCAACAGAAAAACTCTGGCAATATGAATAATCAGAGTGGATCAATTCCCCCAAGGAACGACAAGGTAGATACAGCACAAGATCCCTTGCATAAGCAAATGGCTGAGATGTCAGAAGTTGAATTCAGAGTCTGGATAGCAACTAAGATCAGCACAGTGGAGGAAAAAATGGAATTAGAATTTCAAGCAGTAAACCAAAAGATGACCCAAAAGATGTCTCAAGAAATGAATGAATTCAAAGACAAAATGACCAAAGATTTTGACACATTGAGACAAGAAGTTGTAGCCTTCAAAGAGCTGAGAAATACAGTAGACTCCCTCAGTAACAGAATGGAGCAAGCAGAAGAAAGGATTTCTGAAACTGAAGACAAAACTTTCGAATGCTCCCAAACCTCCAAAGAAAAAGAGAAATTGAAGGCAAAAATGGATCATTCTCTTAGACAGCTCTGGGATAACTCGAAGAAAACCAATATTCACCTTATAGGGATACATAAAAACGATGAAGTGGTGTCACGAGGCACAGAGTCTCTTCTTTATGAGATTATGAAAGAAAACTTTCCAGACATGCCAAGAGATTCTGAAATTCAGATAGCAGACAGTTTCAGAATCCCAGCACAACCAACCCAAATAATACATCCTCCAGGCACATCATAATTAAGTTCACTAAAGTTAATATGAAGGAGAAAATTCTGAAAGCAGCCAGATGAAAGAAATCCATTACCTAAAAGGGGAAGAATATCAGAATAACTGCAGATCTCTCTGATCAAACCTTTCAACTAAAAGAGAATGGTCATTGACTTTCAATCTCCTAAAACAAAAGAACTTTCAACCCAGGATCTTGTATGCAGCTAAACTGAGTTTCATTTACAGTGGAGAAATTAAATACTTCAACAACATCCACATGCTGAAGAAATTTGCTATAACTAAGCCAGCTCTCCAGGATATTCTCAGACCTATCCTCCACAATGACCAGTGCAAACCTCCACCACAAAAAGTAGACAGGAAACAGGAAAGTAAACTCACCCAGAAACTATTTATCAAATTTCATCTTCCACAGTGATGAAAGGACTAAAAATGTCCACTGGACTTTCTAAAGATTTATCATTACTTTCAATTAATGTGAATGGTTTAAATTGTCCTCTAAAGAGGCATAGG
>CAUYON010000082.1:0-14758 GCA_963573935.1 Arctocebus calabarensis
CAAACATCACCCTGATACCAAAACCAGGAAAAGACCCAACTAAAAAGGAGAATTTCAGACCAATTTCACTCATGAATATAGATGCAAAAATTCTCAACAAAATCCTAGCCAATAGATTACAGCTTATCATTTAAAAAGTCATATATCATATCAAATAGGTTTCATCCCAGGGATGCAAGGCTGGTTTAACATACGCAAGTCCATAAATGTTGTCCACCGTATTAACAGAAGCAAACACAAAGATCATATGATATTCTCAATAGACGCAGAAAAAGCATTTGATAAAATCCAGCATCCTTTTCTAATTAGAACATTGAAGATTATAGGCATATGTGGCACATTTCTGAAACTGATCGAAGCTATCTATGACAAACCCACAGCTAATATTTTACTGAATGGAGTAAAACTGAAAACTTTTCCTCTTAGAACTAGAACCAGGGCTGGGTGTGGTGGCTCACGTCTGTAATCCCAGCACTGTGGGAGGCCAAGGCAGGTGGATTTCCAGTGCGCACAGAGTTTGAGACCAGCAAAGCATGAGTGAGACAGAGTAAAAGAGCCCGTCTCTACCACCAGGAAAGAACACCACGGGGCATTGTTGCAGGCGCCTTTAATCCCAGCTACTTGGGAGGCAAGTGGCCCGAGAATTGCTACAAGGAAGGACACTGGAAAAAAAAACAACAAGGAAACTAAGAAAAGTAAAAGCCAGCTGAAATTAAAAGCAAAAAAAAAAAAACTGGAACCAGAAAAAGTTGTCCTCTGTCACCATTACTATTCAACGTAGTGCTGGACGTGCTAGCCAATACAATTAGGCAAGACGAGGAAAAGGGCATCCAAATGGGAGCAGAGGAGGTCGAACTCTCCCTCTTTGCTGATGACATGATCTTAGAGAATCCCAAAGACTCAACCACAAGACTTCTGGAAGTCATCAGAAAATACAGTAATGTCTCAGGATATAAAATCAATATCCACAAGTCAGTGCTTTTGCATACGGCAATAATGGTCAAGATGAGAGGCTAATTAAGGACACATCCCCCTTTCACCATAGCTTCAAAGAAAAGGAACTACCTAGGTATATACTAACAAAGGAGGTGAAGGACCTCTATAAAGAAAATTATGAAATCCTAAGAAAGGAAACAACAGAGGATATTAATAAATGAAAGTACATACCATACTCATGGCTGGGAAGAATTAACATTGTTAAAATGTCTATATTTCCCAAAGCAATTTACCTATTTAATGCCATCCCTATTAAGATACCAACATTGTACTTTCAAGATTTGAAAAAAATGATTCTTCGCATTTAAATGGAACCAGAAAAAAAACTTGCATAGCTACGGCAGTTCTTAGTAATAAAAACAAAGCTGGGGGCATTTTCATACCAGACTTTAGGCTGTACTACAAAGCTATAGTGGTCAAGATGGTATGGTACTGGCACAAAAATAGAGACATAGACATTTGGAATCAAATAGAAAACCAGGAGATGAAACTAACATCTTACAACCACCTAATCTTCAATAAACCAATCAAGAACTTACCTTGGGGGAAAGACTTCCTATTCAATAAATGGTGCTGGGAGAACTGGATATCCACATGTAAAATACTGAAACTGGACCCTCACCTTTCTCCACTTGTAGTAATTGACCCGGCAAGAAGATCCCTAAAGGCCCCTAACTGTTTCAGCCCCATCCATCTCAAACCCCCCTTTTTGGTTTAATTCTGAGAACAGGTTTCTGACAAAGAAGTTCTCTGAGTTCCCTGACTCCCTAGCAATGTCTAAACACAATGATGAGAAACATATCTCAACCTCCCTAGCCAGCTAAACAATAGTGAAAACTCACTCAAGCAGAGATTCCTAGGAAACTGAGTTTCCCAGGTACTGGGCTTTCCAAATTGTCCCCATGGTTACTGAGTTACCCCCATGAGCTGCCACGCAGCTATCCCCCTGAGCTGCCATGCAGGTACCCCCTGAGCCAACTACTTGACTTGTGACTCCACCTTGTAATCTGCTATGTTTTGTTTTGTACATGCTTGCTTTGCCACATCAGCACAAAAAGGGTATAAAAGGCTGCGTGCATTTCTCTTAGGGGCCATTTGCCTTTTGGGGGCAGCGGTCCATCTGTGCAGATGTAACCACTTGATTTGGCTGTTTGCTCTTTGGGCAGTGGTCCGTCTGTACAGATGTAATAAATGACCATCTGATTTGGGTCGTCTACCTTTTTGCAGCGGCCCCCCTGCACAAGAGTAAATAAAATCACCTCTGATTTGTACCCAAAGTGGGGGTCCGTATTTTTATGGGTGGCCTCAGTTACAACACACTCACAAAAATTGATTCAAGTTGGATAAAGGACTTAAATTTAAGGAATGACACAATAAAAATCCTGAAAGAAAGCATAGGAAAAACACTGGAAGATATCGGCCTGGGGAAAGACTTCATGAAGAAGACTGCCATGGCAATTGCAACAACAACAAAAATAAACAAATGGGACTTAATTAAGCTCAAAAGCTTCTGTACAGCTAATGAGACAACAACCAAAGCAAATAGACAACCTACCCAATGGGAAAGGATATTTGCATATTTTGAATCAGACAAAAGCTTGATAACTAGGATCTATAGAGAACTCAAATTAATCCACATGAAAAAAGGCAACAATCCCATATATCAGTGGGCAAGTCACATGAATAGAATCTTCTCTAAAGAAGACAGACGAATGGCTAACCAACTTGAAAAAATGTTCATCATCCCTAATTATTAGAGAAATGAAAATCAAAACCACCCTGATATACCATCTAACCCCAGTGAGAATTGCCCACATCACGAAATCTCAAAACTGGCATGGATGCTGGCGTGGATGTGGAGAGAAGGGAACACTTTTACACTGCTGGTGGGCCTGCAAACTGATAAAACATTTTTGGAAGGAAGTATGGAGAACTCTCAAAGAACTCAAGCTAGACCTCCCATTTGATCCTGCAATCCCATTACTGGGCATCTACCCAGAAGGAAAAGAATCCTTTTATCATAAGGACACTTGCACTAGGCTGTTTATTGCAGCTCAATTTACAATCATCAAAATGTGGAAACAGCCTAAATGCCCACCAACCCAGGAATGGATTAACAAGCTGTGGTATATGTACACTACGGAATACTATTCAGCCATTAAAAAAAAATGGAGACTTTACAGTCTTTGTATTAACCTGGATGGAAGTGGAACACATTATTCTTAGTAAAGCATCACAAGAATGGAGAAGCATGAATCCCATGTACTCTATTTTGTTATGAGAGCAATTAATGACAATTAATGACATGGTGGGGGTGAGGGAAGGGGAGAGCAGAGAGAGAAAGAATGAGGGAGGGGTGGGGAAAGGAAGAGCAGAGAGAGGGAAGGAGGGAGGGGGGTCTTGGTGTGTGCCACACCTTTTGGGGGCAAAACACGATTGTAAGGGGGACTTTACCTAACAAATGCAATCAGTGTAACATGGTTTCTTGTACCCTCAATGAATCCCCAATAATTAAAAAAAAAAAAAAATCACTGCTATAGATAACCTATGTGAAATGATGGGTAGATAATAGGTATAGGGACTGTATCAAGAATAATGATTGAAATGACCACGTGTAAGAAGTATTTAGAGCAGAAAGCAAAACTGAAATAGTGAAATATTTAAAAATATTATAAAACTTGGTTTATATTTTGTTCAAAATTAGACTGAAGAACATATAATAATGGCTGGATGAAGAGACGGAGAAAAAATATTATGTACAATGTTAGAATGTGTAAATTCACAGGGTTTTCTTGCAAATAGAATTCTATTCATTCTCATACTCTGAACAAGTGAACTAAAATTAAAACAGTGATTTATGTTTATTAAATTTCCATATCTTCCATATAATGGGAAAATAAGTTTCATAACTTTATTGCCAGTGTTTGAATTGCAGGCCAACCTTACTAACCAACATGCTTTTGTGTCATATAAAGGTTGCCCATCCCTTATCGAAAATGCCTGGGACCACAAGTGTTTCAGATTTTGGATTTTTTTTGAAGTCTGGGTGTGCTATACTAATCACACATCTTTGAAATGTAATATAAACAACTATTTTATACTTACCACTCCCCCTACACACCGATCTCTGTTTCTTTTCATTATGTCTGTGAATTAAAAACAGAAAGAACTTTTAGCAAATAGCTTGATTTACATAAAGTTCTTAAATTCTAAGTGAGATTTGTTTTATCTCACCCAAAAATTCAGCATGTGAGTTTCGACAATGAAGAAACATTGGTAATTTTGTTTGTTCTGACAGTTCAAACTGTTTTTCAAAATATCTGCATAAAGGAAAAAAACTTTGTTAAAAATTTTAATTTTACTATGAGAAAGAATTATGTCAAGTGAGTCTTTTAATTAAAGAAATTTTATTATCTAGAAATTACAGAATGGAAATAGTGACATTTAAAACACTTCAGGCTTAGCAGAGGGGTTTTTAATTAACATGCAACTTCTGGAAAGGGAAATTTCATTTTCTGGACTTAGAAAATTATTTTGGGGAAAACCTGTTGCCTGGCTCCTTGCCACAACAGCTTGCCAAGCACCATGGTTGGGAAGCAACTCCCATGATAAGCCAGACAGAGCTTCATACTGAGTGTTATTTTATTCCATTTTGTAACCACATTTTTCTAAATTTTTTTTTTTTTTTTTTTTTGAGACAGAGCCTCAAGCTGTCACCCTGGATAGAGTGCTGTGGCATCACAGCTCACAGCAATCTCCAATTCCTGGGCTCAAGCGAGTCTCTTGCCTCTGCCTCCTAAGCTGTGACTATAGGCGCCCACCACAACGCCCGGCCATTTTTTGGTTGCAGCCATCATTGTTGTTTGACTGGCCCGGGCTGGATTCGAACCCGCCAACTCAGTTGTACATGGCTAGCGCCTTAGCCACTTGAGCCACATACGCTGAGCCTGTAACCACATTTTTCTATGTGCTCTTATAAAAATAGTTATTGCCACTGAGTCAAAAGAACAAGGATTTCCTTGAAAATTAAATCTAAGTATTTGCTAAATAGCACAAAAATGGAATTTCACTATTTTTCAAAAAATGAAAATTACATGATAAAGTAACAGCCCTGACTATTGTAAAGTACTTTATTACAAGGTTTTTCTAAGTGCCACATACCAGTATCTCATTTGATCTTCAAAATAACCCCAGGACAGAGCTGGGGGCATAGTGCCTGTAGTTCCAGCAACTTGGGAAGCTGAGGTGGAAGGACTGGATAGCTTAAGCCCAGGATTTTGAGAGCAGCTTGGGCAACATAGAGCCCATCTCAAATATAAAATAAATAAAATAACCCAAGGACAAGAGAGATGTAGTACTTTGTTCAAGATCATCATATAGTCATGTGGCAAATTTGGAATTAGGGCTTCCGTGCTATAATTCCAAGTCTTAGCTCAAATGACCCAAAATGTTACATTTTGAAGATTCTTCCCACCCCCGGAATATAATGAAAACAGCCAGAGGAAAAATAGGTGGGAGGTTGTGTTTGTTTTATCATTTCAACAGGCTGTTCCCTTTGCTCTCATTTGTGGTCACATAGGTTTAACTGGAACCAGGATGACAGGTGCTTATTATTTGCTTACATGGATTTATATCTTCTAGGTCTTTCAATTTGGGAGAAGAATTTCTGTGTTTAACTTAAGCTTCTTTTGCTATATTTTCCTATTTCTTAACTCCTGATGTGTAGGACTGTTTTCCTGAAGTACCCCTCTGCACTCCTGAAAACGCTAAATTTTGAAATCAGAAATAGAAATGTACTTCTTAAAGAAATAGTCTTCCTAAAATTGGTGATCTATGTCTTTACTGTCAATGAGTTTTGTGTTACCTTTTCTGATTCTGCTGGGATATAATAAGCAAAAATGTTTTTTAGTTAACAAAGTGCTGAAATTTTACAGTGTTGGAAGTATCTTTAAAAACTTGGAGAAAAAGATTTTAAGAATTACTACGAGTTACTATTTCCATAACTTCTAAAGTAATCCATAACCTCAGAGCAATCAATTGTGCTCTGGCCATTTTCTTACATATCTGGCTTCTGGCTACACACGGCAGTACTCTCTGCTTTGTATTCACTGCTTTATATAATACCAATAGTCTTTTCCACATACACGACCAAGCTACAATTTACAGAATGGGATGGTGAGTTTCCATGACCAAGCTACAATTTACAGAATGGGATGGTGAGTCTGGAAATTAGCTTTACCCTGTTTACCCTGTTTGCAGGGTAAACAAAAGTATAATTTATGAAAATAACAGAGAAGCCCAAGCAATGTGCCCACAGAATTTTATATAAGTTGATGAGGGAAAAGGTAGGTTCCTGAGTTCAAGTTAGCTAAGTATCATGAAGTCTTGTGTGGCAAAATGACACAAACTGACGCTATGAATTGAGGCTAACTGGTACATAACACCAAATGACTATCTTAGAAGAAGAAAAAGCTGGCTCAGCGCCTGTAGCTCAGTGGTCAGGGCACCAGACACATACACTGAGGGTCGACCCCAGGCCAGGCCTACTCAACAGCAAAGACAACTGCAACAAAAAAATAGCCAGGCGTTGTGGCAGGCACCTACTGTAGTCCCAGCTACTTGGGAGGCTGAGGCAAGAGAATCACATACGCCCAAAAGTTTGAGATTGCTATGAGCTGCGACACCATGGCACTCTACTGAGGGTGACATAGTGAGATTTTGTCTCAAAAAAAAAAAAATTAATAAGTAAATACTTTTCAGGCCAGGTGTGGTAGCTCATGCCTATAATCCTAGCACTCTGAGAGGCTGAGACCAGAAGGATTGCTTGAGCTCAGGAGTTGCTCAGCCTGGGCAAGAGTGAGACCCTATCTCTACTAAAAATAGAAAAATTAGCCAAGCATTTTGATGGGTACCTGTAGTCCCAGCTACTTGGGTGGCTGAAGAAGGACTATCACTAGAGCCCAGGAGTTTGAGGTTGATGTGAGCTAAGCTGATGCCACAGCACTCTATCCTAGGCAATAGAGTGAGACTCTGTCTCAAAAAAAAAAAAAACCCAACCAGTAGAGGACCTAATACATGGTGGGCGGGTTAGGGGAATGAGAGAGTGGAGAGGAAGGAGAATCACCATGTAATGCAAACTCTTGGGGGCAGGACACAATTATAAGAGGGACTCTACCCCACAAATGTAATAATGTAACCTAATTCTTTGTACCCTCAATGAATCCCAAATAATAAAAAAGTAAAAATTAAAAAAAAAGAACAACTTTTCAAAAATCCCAGACAACAACTATAGCTAGGATTTTTCCCTTAGGATGATAATATTTCTAGAAAGAATAATCTAACAATGGCTATATCTTATGAGTACTTACTCTGTGCCATGATGTTTTTACATATCATAAGTTAAGAAAGACAGGCATCTTATCCTCATTTTAAAGATGATGAAGTGGAGAAGACAGGCACCAACAGCAGGTATAAATCACACCCACAGACCTGCCAAGTCCAGTGATCATACTTTAACACCCTCTTTCTATACTGCTTTCACTTAACATTATTTTTCAGATACTACATCCATTGTGCATTAATTTTTCTATCTTGCCTCCTAATCCCTTACAGCATTCTGTCTTTCTCTTCTTATATATCTTTTTCTGGACTACATTTTTGCTTAAAACCATAAACAACAAATCACACATTGGTAAATTGCTTTAGATGGTAGAAAGCAAAGACCAAAATCTGAATTTTCCCAAGAACGAGCCCCATAGTGAAAGCTAAATTATAGGTTTTTTGTCCATCGTGTTCTATCAGAATCAGAAGAAGCCTCCCTCCTTAGTACACATTCAACAGATGTTTATGAAGTATGTACCTACATGCTCAGAATACCGTGCTAAGCACTATGTGAACTATGATGTGAGTAAGACTTGGTGTGCGCCTTTGAAGAACAAAGGTGTGCCTTGCCGTGGGAGAGGAAGGATAACTTAAACATACTGTCCCCATCATGGGGTAAGTGCTGAAATAAGTAGAGAGTGCTGTGTGCACACAGAACAGGGGTTGCACACTGCTAGTACACGCTAGTGGGAAGGGAGTAAGAGGTGGAGGATGTGGGTATTTGTTTCCTTAACAACAATCCAAATGTGATTATTGCTGGTGTGCCTAGGTCATTCAATATTTTATTGTTAAAAATTTAAAAATCTCAAGCAGAATTGCTTAGCAAAACTACTGATCTACTTTAGTTTACGCTCAGCTCATCCTCTCTGGAAGAGGCCCACATCACACAAGGTCACCTTAGAGAACCCTTCCAGACTCCCCCAAAAAGTCAGTCCTTCCCCCTGCCATCCACACACCTGTGTGACAGCATTTCCAACCCTATTTTTATTATTTATGCCCTCTCTTGTCTATAAAAGCATAAGACCAAAGCCTTATTCTTCTTTGTATTATATATGAATTGAGTTTGAAATATCTATTTCTGATTAATACTTGGACAACTGGCATGCAAGTTAAAATAAAGCATAAGTTCTGATCTTGTTCTGATAATAGTGAAGTATATTAAAAACAGTAAAAGAGACCAGATAACATAAATGTTTTCATTTTGACCCCTAAACTGAGATTGAAGTATTTATGCTGCATTTTATTTTATTTATTTATTTTAGTTATTTTTTTTTTTTTTTGAGACAGAGCCTCAAGCTGTCACCCTGGGTAGAGTGCCGTGGCATCACATCTCACAACAACCTCCAATTCCTGGGCTCAAGCAAGTCTCCTGCCTCTGCCTCCCAAGTAGCTGGGACTACAGGCGCCCGCCACAACGCCCAGTCGTTTTTTTTTTAGGTTGCAGCCACCATTGTTGTTTGGTGGGCCCAGGCTGGATTCGAACCCGCCAGGTCAGGTGTACGTAGCTGGCGCCTTAGCCTGTTGAGCCGCAGGCACTGAGCCTAGGCTGCATTTTAAAATCAGTTTTAACTCATTCTGGATGAAAAGTCTCATGGGCAAGAAAACTTGGGGGACTCTACAACTGTGCTTGCTTGTCGTAATATATAGTCTATCTGGCTTAGGAGGCTCATCCTGGCTGAAAAAAGACATTAGAGTTGAGGAATAATCATCTGTCGGGCTTAACTAAAGAAATTATTAATGGCAACCGTTTTTCTGTTTCAGTATGAACATGTACACTTTGGTCATAGACCTTGACACTCCAGGAATTCTGGAGCTTCAAGTTTATAATCCAACATACTCCATGTAAATCTGCTCCTCACTGTGATGACTTTCAGACACATCAGGATACGGTTTGCAGGGGAGCAGAGAAGTATACTTTGGCATTTATAATTTGAAAAATCCTTTCAAGCCTCCAAGTCATTAGCTTAATCATATAATCCTATCACTACATGACAAAAATAATTAATTATTAATTATGATAAAGCTGGATAGTATCTTAAAAGAGAACTGACCCATTTTTTTTTTTTTAGAGACAGAATCTCACTTTGTCACCCTCTATAGAGTGCTGAGGCTACACAGCTTACAGCAAACAGCTCACAGCTCTTGGGCTTAGGTGATTCTCTTGCCTCAGCCTCCCAAGGAGCTGGGACTATAGGCGCCCACCACAACACCCAGATATTTTTTGTTGCAGTTTGGGTGGGGCCGGGTTTGAACCCGCCACCCACGGTATATGGGACCAGTGCCTTACTCACTGAGCCACAGGTGCCGCCAGCCAAATTCTCCTTTTTGTACAAGTAACTAAGGGGAAAGAGAAAGTTTATTCTTAAAAACCTCTAGGGACAGAAATTGTACCATATTCATATTTTTTAATGAGTTCCCAGCAATTGCTGGCACATAGTACTCCATAATTATTTGTTGAGTAACTAAATTGACCTTCTGTAATGTTTTATCATCTTGACAATTAGGATGTTTTTGAAATTCAACAAAATGCCGTGTTTTTAATTAAAATTTTGCTCTACTCTTTCCTTTCCACCTCTAACCCTGATCTCACAGTCTGATGATGGGAGTTCCAATCCTCTGGCAGGCTTGTGAGCTTTGGGGCTTTATCAGAGGCCACCACTCTTACTATGGCTTCTCTTAAAGGATTCTCACATTTCCAAACTAACCACAGCTATGTGCAGCAGGTACATGCTTTTCTAGCTTCAGTGATTGATCCTATGGCCCGTTTTTAGTATCTCTTGCTCTTAAAACATATCCCTACAACAACTTCCATCACTCCATTGGAATTGTTCATGTATAAATGCATTTGTGTGTGGATCTTTTTTGTTTTTTTTTTTTTAGTTTTTGTTTGAACTCCATCTCCAGTATATGGGGCCAGCGCCCTACTCCTTGAGCCACAGGCACCGCCCTGTGTGTGTGGGTTTTTTGGTTTTTTATTTTTTTGTGAGGCAAGGTCTTGTTCTGTCATTCATACAGCACAGTGGTAGGATTCATAGCTCAGCTCACTTCTCTAAACTATACACTCAACTGACTAGGCTCTAGCAATGCTCCTGCCTCAGCCTCCCAAGTATGTGCTACCATTTAGCTAATATTTCTTATTTTTTGTAGAATCAGGATTTTACTATATTGTCCAGGCTGGTCTCAAATTTCTGGCCGCAAGTGATCCTCCTACCTCAGGCTCCCAAACTGTTGGGATTACAGGCTTGAGCCACCTGGCCTGCATTTATTAAACAAATGATAAACTCCAAAAAGGACTCTATCATATAAAACTCATCCTTTATTTCTAACATTAAAATCAAATTAAATGGTTAGTCAATCAAGGAAACAATGTACTTCTATCCTTTATGAATTACATGCAAGTATGTATGGAATGTTTCACTTAACTTTTGATATACAATAAGGAATAAAAAACCCTGATGCTTAATCCAACAATAATATATTCTTAACTGACCAAAGTTACTTAAAAAACACTTAAGACTTTACAATAATTTCTAAAGTCAACACATTTCCTTACTTGAGCTGAGTATCTTTGGGACAAAACTGTAGTCGGTCAAAATCTTGAAAAGATATAAAAAAAAAAAATTACTCATGATTTATCCATAACAAATCAGATATTTTCAAACAAAGTCATCGTAAGTAGCTAGGTCAGCACTTACCAAGTCCACATTCTCCAATCGCCACAACTTTCCCTTTATTGTTTTCAGCAAGATTTAGCAATTCCATTAAGTAAAGATCAGGGTTATTCTTTTCAAATTCACCACATCTTGTAGGATGACATCCAACTGTACTGAAAAACATATCTGACACAAAATAAAGATTTAGGGTTACTTTCAAAATATTTTCTCATATTTATACTTATTACGCAAAAATGGGAGAATATTAAATAACTTCAAAGAGTTTCTACCAACAGCCGTAAACTATTTAAACTACCAGATGTGCATTATGTTAATCATGAAAATTTTGTAATACATTAATAAAGTAGAATATGAATATGAAAATAGTTAACTCTAGTCCTTCCCAAAGCTTGGTATTTATTGAGCATTGTACACTAGAAAGTGAAACAATTTCTTAAAATGTCATTATCTAATTTTATATTTTACATTCACTGTTCATGTGACTGTCTTGGTTCAGGTATTTAAATGAATACATTTAATAAATGTATTCATCTTAAAAAGGTTAATAATAACGAGGGCAAGTTAAAGAGGTGGAAAAGGAGATTTGTCTTTCTAATAAAAAATATACCTTGCTTATTTGACAGCTTTACTTGTATGGAATACAACTGTGAAGTCCAAATGCTTTTTGAGTGGTTTAGCAGGTCCCTGCACCCGAACCCGTGGGAGACACACAAATCTTTCTCAGACTCTCATGCACATTTTATAAACAAAAGGAAGCATCCTTTTTAAAGATGAAAAGACTCAAGGTACACAAAGAGGACTGGAAGAGAGAAGTGGGAAAACTTTTAAAAGCACACCTGCTTTGAGAATAAAAAGGATAAAATATTCTGATATACCTCAAATGCTTCTAAGAAGATGATATTTTTATGTCCTTAATCACTGAGAAAAAACTTCAGTAGACCCTGAAGAGAAATATTGGAAATATTTCCATAAAAAATAGCTTTTAGTAAATTTTTACACTTAAAGGAACATATTATTTTGAAAAATTATGTAGAATGTCTAATTCCTCAGTTCTAGCATAAGGCATAAATGAGGTATTTTATGTAACTAGGATAGCTTTAAAAATCAATAGCAAAAGTTTTAAGATTTTAAAGAAATGCAAAATGTATAAACATAAAATGAGCAATGAAGGATTATATATTATATTAATATTATTTTACATTCCTGGGGCCTTGTACAGTATCTGGTCCACACAATAAATACTTAATAGCTTGATCAGATCCCAATAATATATTTTTGGTGTTACTTCAATTGCCGGGGGGGAGGGTCCTCCTCATAAATATTTTCCCAGGCCAATATCTTCAAGCATTTTCCCTGCACTCTCCTTTAAAATTTGTAGTTTCATGTCTCAAGTTTAAATCTTTTATCCAGTGAGAATCAATTTTTGTTAATGATGAGAGGTGGGGGTCCAGTTTCAGTCTTCTGCAGCTGGCCAGCCAGTTCTCCCAACACCATTTGTTAAATAGGAAATCTTTTCCCCAAGGCATGTTTTTGTTAGGCTTAGCAATGATCAAATGATGGTATCTGGATCCACATCTCTATTTTTGTGCCAGCACCAACCTGTTTTGATCACTATAGATTTGTAGTATAACCTGCAATCTGGTAAAGTGATAACTCCAGATTTGTTTTTGTTTCTAAGTAATGTATTGGCTATTAGAGGCTTTTTTTCTGATTCCATACTAAATGAAGTATTATTTTTTCAAGTTTTTTTAAGTATGACATTGGTACTTTGACAGAGATTTCATTAAATCTGTAGATTGCTTTGGGTATTATGGACATTTTAACAATGTTGATTCTTCCCAGCCACGAGCATTGTATATTTTTCCATTTGTTAACATCTTCTGCTATTTCTTTTCTCAGGGTTTCATAATTCCCTTTATAGCAATCTTTCACATCCTTTGTTACATAAATTCCTAGGTATTTCATCTTCTTTGGCACTACTGTAAAAGGAATAGAGCCTTTGACTATATTTTCAGCTTTTCTATTGTTGGTATATATAAAAGCTACTGATATAAGTATTGATTTTGTATCCTGAGTCATCCCAAAGATACTGAGTCACTGCTATAGTCTTTGATCACATCTAAGAGCTTTGTAGTTGAGTCCCTAGTTTTCCAAGTGTCACCCATAAAGAGTGAGAGTTTGATCTCTACTGACCCCATCTGAATATCCTTGATCCCCTTCCCTTGCCTGACTGCGATAGCTAGAACTTCCAATACTATGTTAAATAGCAGTGGTGACAATGGGCATTGTTGTCTAGTTCCAGATCTGAGTGGAAATGTTTTCAGTTTTGCTCCATTCAATATGATATGGGCTGTGATCAAGCTAAAAAGCTTCTGCACAACTAAGGGCACTGTCAGTAAAGAAAACAGACAGCCTTCGGAATGGGAGATTTTTTTGCAGGTTATGCTTCCAACAAAGGTCTGATAACTAGAATCTACAGAGAACTCAAATTAATAAGCAAAGAACAAACAACCCCATTTCTTTGTGGGCAAGAGACATGAACAGAAACTTCTCTGAAGATGATAGGCAAATGGCCAATAAATACATGAAAAAATGCTTATCATCTTTAATCATCAGACAAATCCAAATCAAAACCACTTTGAGATATCACCTAACTCCAGTAAGATGAGCCCACATCACAAAATCCCCAAACTACAGATGTTGGCATGAATGTGGAGAAAAGGGAACAATTCTACACTGCCGGTGCAATTGCAAGCTAATACAGCCTTTTTGGAAAGAGGTGTGGAGAATTCTCAAGGAACTAAAAGTTGACCGACTGTTTGATCTTGCAATTCCATTACTAGGTATCTACCCAGATGAACAAAAATCATTTTACATAAAGACATCTGTAGCAGAATGTTTACTGCAGCCCAATTCATAATTACCAAACCATGGAAGCAGCCCAAATGCTCATCAACTCATGAATGGATTAACAAATTGTGGTATATGTACACCATGGAATACTATGTAGCCATAAAAAGATGAGACTTTACAATCTTTATGTTTACCTGGTTGGAGTTAGAACATATTCTTCTTAGTGAAGTATCTCAAGAATGGAAAAAAAAGTATCCAATGTACTCTATACTATTATGAACCCAATATATAATCACTTACACATTCATACCAATGATAAAACACAAATATAGTCCAGAAAGGGGGGGGGAAGATAAGGGGAGGGGGAAAACTGAGTGGAGGGAAGAGGGAAGGCATTTGGTGGGATCTCACCTAAGGTGCACAATACAAGGGTATACTTTAAGACAACTACGAATATATTATAAATTACCACAAAAAATAAGTGAGGTGATGGTTATGTTAATCATTTTGATTTAAGCATTCCTCACTGTACATCACATTGTACCCCATAAATGTATAGCTTTGATTTAATAAGAATTAAATTAAAAATAAATATTCAATACAACAATCCTTCACAGTTTAAGCAAAAAAAAGAATAACAAGCAATTCATATCTTTTTTTTTTTTTTTTTTTGAGACAGAGCCTCAAGCTGTCACCCTGGATAGAGTGCTGTGGCATCACAGCTCACAGCAACCTCCAATTCCTGGGCTCAAGCGAGTCTCCTGCCTCTGCCTCCCAAGTAGCTGAGACCATAGGCGCCCACCACACCACCCGGCCATTTTTTGGTTGCAGCCGTCATTGTTGTTTGGCTGGCC
>CAUYON010000084.1:0-15869 GCA_963573935.1 Arctocebus calabarensis
CACCCACCCTACTACCCAATCATCCATCCACTCATCCATCCATTCATCCATCCACCCACCCACCCTACTATCCATCCATCCATCCATCCATCCATCCACCCACCCACCCCCCCACCCATCCATGTACCTTATTCATCATCCATTCACCTGGCCACCTACCTACCCCATCCATCCGCTACCTCCTCATTCACCCATTCACTTTATCCATCCATCCATCCATCCATTTATCTGCCCATCCATCCATCCATCCATCCATCCATCCATCCATTTATCTGCCCATCCATTCATCCATCCAATTACTTATACACCCTTTGGTTGGGCTTTAAAGTAGTGAATAGAATTTGGGTGTGCAGTTTCAGGAGTGAGGGCATCCTGGGTTGGGGTAATGATAAGAATAAAGATGAGGAGTTGGGAATTAGAAAAAGTCTTCCAGTTTAGCAGGAATTGGGTACATGGAAGGTAAGAGAGGAAAATGAGTCCAGAAAGATAGGTGGGGACTAGATGGTGAAGGGCTTTGAATGCCATCCTTAGGAGTTTTTACTACACCCAGGTCTTTTTCTAAGGTTCATGAGCGAGCTCCAGGAAGTCTGAGACCCTCCCTCCCCCAGCAAATAGTTTTAGGTATGTCCGTATGTCTGTTAAGGTTCTTGATTGCAAGTGACAGAAATTGTAGTCCAAGTTAGCTTAAGCAAAATGGGTTCCTGTCATTGCAAAGTTAAGCTTTTTACTTAGTTTCAGGTATGGCTGGATCCAGGTGCCCAACAGCTATCACTATGACTCTTTTTTTTCTTTCTTCCATCTCTTGGCCTTTAAGTTTGATAGTTGGCTCCAGCCTCAAACAGTTTCCCCTGATGACAAGATAGGTTCAGGGACCCTTGACCTTACATCATCTTATGTCTAATACAATGGGAAAGAGAGAGACCATTTTCCCAATATCTCACCTCAGCTGGGTCTCCTGGGCCCACTGTTTTGAGGGGTGTAGGAAGTGCTGATTGGACAGACAGTGGTGTGGGCCCCAGAATGAATCTGGGGCTGTTTTGAGAAAGAGGGTATATTTGTGCTAAGGGGTCAAAAGCCACCCAAAGTCTGCTACCAATCTTTGTTCATACTTTCCTTTTTTTGGTGGAGGTAGGAATGGATTATCTATAGCTTTTCTCAGAATCTCAAAGAGGCCAGGGCTGGCTTTTGAGCAGGGAAGAGAGGTGCTTGGATGAGCAATCCCTGGGGGACAGGAGCTCGGGCAAGCAAGGAAGCAAACACCTGGGGAACACAGGGCTGGGAGGAGCGCTGGGTGTGCTTTCCAGGGGTGTGCAGAGCCAGGTGGGGAGGGTGGTGACCTCAGCTTTGGCTGTGGGCAGGCCCATTTCTCATTGCTTCTGCCCTGGGAGTGTTTCCTCTTTGCAGAGTAGTGACTTGTGGAGAAGGAAAATATCAGCTCCCTCCGCTGCCAAAAGCAACATTTTCTTTTCTTAAAGATTGATTAAAAGTCAAGGACATTAATCCTTGTAATTTTTCACCTGCTTATGTTGGTAATAAGATTAGTGATTATATGGAGGGTCAGGGCTCACCCAAAATTTAAGGAGCTTTTTATCCATTTCATTCCTTTTTTCTTTTTTAGGGAGGAGAGGGAAGGGAGGGGACAAAAACGTGGCTATTTCACTTGAAGGATTATTTTTCCCAGTGTTCTCATGAGCTCACCCCATTGAAGGAAAGCCCCAGGGGCCGGTGAACATGTGAGGAACATGGGGCTCCCAGCACCCTAATCTCCACTGGGGCCCTCGGCTTGGTCAGCATTTTGCATTCACAGTTTGCTCTGGACCTGCTGTTTTCCTTCTCCCTGGGTATCTCACACCCACCGGTGCCTTCGGCCTCACTGTGCCCTGTGAAAGGACCACAGATTCCTCCCCAAACCCTTGGCCCTTTGGCCCTTTCCTCATGACCAGGCTTGTTTTCTTTGTGCAAATCATGCCATCAATTATTGAGACTTTTAAACTTGATCGCTTTGCTTTTGATAACTGGTAAGTTTCACATCCCTTCCTCCCTTTCTATTTCTCCTCCCAATGCCTTTCTGGTTTTTATTTCTTTTTGTTTAGAATACTGCAATGGCTTTTTTTTTTTCCTTTTCTTTGAAGTCTTTTTGATGGGGAAAAAGCATACATACAAAAAAAGTACTTAAAATTCAGCATAGAGTGTTGGAGCAAACCCTCAGGTAAGCGTCATCTGGGTGAAGACAGAAGCTGCCAGCCCTTGGCAGTGCCCCCACTTTCCTCCCCCAGGTACCTAGTGCTTGGCTGTGATGGTGACCATTCCTGCTCATCTATTTCTGCTTTCTGCTTTTGTAGTCCCTAAATGATGTAGTTCCAGTTTTACCTGGTTTTATATTTTGTACAACTGGAATCTTTCCCAGACTTCTTGAAAGCATGTCTAGAATTCTACACTGAATTCCTAGTGCTGGCCCCACTATCCTGTTGGGACATCTACTAACTGTACCCCATGCTTTGCTGAGGTTCCCAGGCTCTAGGCACACGTGACTAGTCTCTCCCCACTTGGCTTCTCTCCTACCTGCTGTTCTCCTCCCACCAACTCCTCTTACTTTCCCTACTGCTCTTTCTTGTCTACTGAATGCCAGACACAATGACTTGTCAAGGCCCTGTTTCCTGCCTCAGGGCCTTTGCATATACTGTTTGCTCTGCCTGAGATACCATTCCCTAGATCTTTGCATGGCAACTACATTTTTACCAGGTGGGTCTTGTCTGCACTGTCATCTCCTAGGCTATTCTGACCACCCTTGCCAAAGGAGTGCCCAGTCTCTCTCTGTCACAATGCCCAGATTACCTTATTTATTTGCTCCTTATCTCTTCCCTCTACCAGAATGTTGGCTGCTTGAGGGTAGGACTTTTCATTAGTTTTGTTGACTGCTATACCCCAGTGCCTGTAACAAACAAGCAGGTAGCAGTGACTTGATGAACAGCTACAAACTGAAAGACTCTGGCCCTACTCCTTGGGCCAGAGAGACCTGGGTTCAAATCCCCACTCCACCTTTACTAGTTATGAGATCTTGGACAGATCATTTAGCTTGTTTGGGCCTCACTTTCGTCATCAACATGGTTAAATAAAATAAACATATCTGGGAACTCACAGTGCCCTGTTTGGCATTGTGTGGACATGAAGCGTCAGTGAAGGAAATGATAATTAAATATGAACTTGATCAACAGCTACAATCCCTACTTATATTTTATGCCAGGGACAAGTTTATTTTTCTCGGTGAACTAGATGACTTCCTCTTATCAGACAAAGAGCACAGGGTCACCCTCTAATTTCCCTCTTGGTCTTGGCTGCCAGGAAGGTTACTTAAGGGGAGGTCTCAGGAGGAGCCCTTGTTTCCTGAGTCAGGGCTTCCGTGTCCTTTCTCCACTTTGCTCTCTCTGCTTTGATTACTCACTTTTGGCTGTACAGCACACATATACTGTCATCATTTTTGATTTTGATTTTTGTTACATATACATAACGTAAAGTTTACCATTCTAGCCATTTTTAAGTGTATAGTTCACAGTGTATAGAAAATTCACATAGTTGCTGTGCGTGGTGGTTCATGCCTATAACCCTAGCGCTCTGGGAGGCCTAGGCAGGTGGATTGCTTGAGCTCAGGACCAGCCTGAGTAAAAGGGAGACCCCATCTCTACTAAAAATAGAAAAACGAGCTGGCCTATAGTCCCAGGCACCTGTAGTCCCAGCTACTTGGGAGGCTGAGGCAGAAAGATCTCTTGAGTCCAAGAGTGTGAGGTTGTTGTGAGCTATGATGACGCTGCAGCACCCTACCCAGGGTGACAGAGTGAGACTGTCTTAAAAACAAACAAAATAATTCACAACGTTGTACAACTATCACCACCATTTTCAAAACTTTCTCATCTTTCTGAAAGGAAAGTCTGATACCGCCTCCCCCTTGCTATCCTCCCCAGCCCCTGGCACTCACCACGCTTTCTGTCTCTATGAACTTGACTACTCTAGATACCTCATGGAAGTGGAATCATACTGTGTTTGTCCCTTTTGTGTCTGGCTTACGTGACTTAGGATAATGCCCCTAAGATTCATCCGTGTTGTAGCATGTGTCAGAATTTCCTTCTGTCCATCGATGGACGCCTGGGTTATTTCACCCTGTGTCTGTTGTGAATAGTGCTGCAGGGAACGTGGAGATGCAAATATTATTTTTAATAAATTACTTTCTTACTTTTCTGGACCTTGGGTGATCCTAGGCTAAATTATAAATTAAAAGTAGGATTTTGGACAGTTTCTCGGACCAGGCTGTCTTACCTGCTCTTGGTTGGTGTGTCTGTGTGTCTGTGTGCGATGGAGACTCTGTGGCCTCTGCTGGTGCCCTCTCCCTGGAGGTACATGTGTTCCCAGCTGCTGCAGGTGCTGGCTGCTGATGACTAACACCTGTTCCCTCTCCAGCCATATGCCCTTGGCTGGCAGGTGTCATGTCTCTTGAGATGCCTGGAAAGAAACTGTGGTCTTTGGCCAGTGACTAACAGGTTCCTCAGAGGAGTGAGCTCCTGGGGTTCCTCACCGTTCAGGGCTCCCCATGGGATAGGTAGGTGCTGGACTCCAGTGGAGACCACAGTTTTGCCTGGCTCCCCCCTCCTCCACCTGCTTCCCTCTTCTCTTTCTCCTAAGAGCCCTCTCCCAATAAGCCATGTATACGAGCATCCCCACCTTGGGCTTTGCGTCTGCGGAGCCCAATCTAAGACAGTGTATAACTTGCTCATTCCTCCTCCCACTGTGGGCCTTGTGTAACTGTTGGGTGTTGGGTTAGACTCTCATATAACTGACCTACTAAGGTCGAAAGGCCACGTTGCTAGGACTGGTCTCTTTGGTAGGGGTGAACACTTCCAGGGTCCAGCACATAAAGAAGAGGTAGGTCCTAACCCTTACCAAACCAAGCCATTTGGGAGGTGATCCTGGGGCAGCGGGGAGCAGGAACTCCCACGTCATCTGGGCTTTTCTTTCTCCACTGTGTGTGGACAGGAGAAGCTCAGGGTCTTGGAGAGTCCAGGCCAGATAGAGAGGACTGAGGGAGCCCAGTGATGCCACTGGGAAATGAGTGCGGATCCCAGTTAGAACAGGGAAGCCCTGCTGCCCAGCCCCACAGCATCAGTGTTGAAGAGTCTCATATTAAATACACTTAAATCAATTAGAAATTTAAAATAATGGCAGCTAATTTGAAAAGTACCATGGGGCCCCACTAACACAGTACTAGTTTGTGCCTGCCTCTGGCTGGACTTGGGGCCAGGGCAGCCATCTGGGTAGAGTGGGCAGCCAGGTGGTGCTGATTACACATGTCGTGGTCACTGCACGGTGTCTTGGATTTATTTTCCTGCTGACATCCCCAGATGTTTATAAGCCCCAGTGTTTTGATATAGCTGGCTATTGTTTGAAAGAGAGCTCCCCTGCAAATATTTTAAAAGTTTTAAAGTCATTACCAGGCCAACCTGAGATGTTTTTACTGTGTAGAGTTGTCTGATCAAATATAGGCTACTCAGTTAAATTGGAATTTCAGGTAGATGACGAATAAGTATGCCCCCAATATTGCACAGGATATACTTAAATATTAAACAATTGTTCATTGTTTATCTGAAATTTGAATCTAACCGCAAGCCTTGTGTTTGCATTTGCTTGATCTAGCAATCAAAAGGATCAGAGAATTGGAGGAGGGAAGAACTTTTCTTCTTCTTTACTTCTATGGCAGGATCCCATGTTTGACAATGGCACCACTGGGGATGTCCCCCCAGGCAGCTTTGTCCTTCTCACATCCTTGCTAGCCCGGAGTGTCTCCATCTTAGGTCTGCTACAGATGAATGTGAAGGTTATTTTGCCACAGGAGGTGGTGTCACCTTACTATAAGGTTTCATGTTTGTGTCTTAAGGTAGTTGGGGAAGTGATGAGGATGGCAGAGAAAGGAGCTTATGGCCAGGCAAAGAGGGGAAGCTGGGTCTGATCGACATCCTGAGACACTTCAGACTCTCTTAGGCCAGACACCTCCCTCCCCCAACCTGTTGCCCCAAGTGCCCAGAGGAGAGTGGGCATGTCTTCAGGGGTAACACTGCACACTGCCCTGTTGGACGCTCCCAGCGAGAAGACCATTGCTGAGTGTGTGTGCCCCCACCCAGCCCTGCCCACATCCCATTATGGCCCTGAGAATGTAATCCTGGTTGTGAATCCACAATACCCACAGCAGGGGTTTTTCTCCCCGACCCCAAGCAGGGATTTGAACAGCAAAGGCTAAAGTTGTGACGGCCCAAGCTGAGTGACCTCAGCCTGCCTCTGTTCCTGTCTGTTTCTTTACTCAGGTGCCAAAGACTCACCCACAAGGCTGGACAGACTCCCAGATGCTGCATGCTGAAGCCACTTCAGGGTGGCTACAGCTCCTGCGTACTCCCCTAAATGCCCATTGTCTTGTGCCTCTTCCTGTGAAAAATGGTTAACCAAAATAGGGAGGATGGTGAAAGGACCCCCAGCCACCCATCCCCTCGATTTAGCAGCTGTTAACATTTGCCCATATTGCTTGTGACTGGTTTTCATGTTGAAATATTAGCGCACACTGCAGACATATGATTTGTGAAGCATTCATCTTTTAACGAGTGACTCCCAGAATGCATGGTGGTTCTTGCTAGCGTCTGATAGTCCTTCCTCAGAGTTGCTCAGTCACTTCCAGCCGTCTTTCTCTGCTGTCCGCTCATACCAGAGTCCAGTCAGGAGCCCACATGCTTTTGGTGGATCTATCTTAAGCCTCTTTTAATGCAGAGGGGTTTTGTGCTACTTCCATTTCCTACACGAGGAAGAGGTGGGGCCATTTGTCCTGGAGATAGTCCCTCTTCTGGATTGGTCTGCTTTGAAGTGCTGACTTTATTAGATTTCCATGGCCTGACGACCTACCTATTGCTGCATAAACAGTCGCCCCACGTTGGTGGCTGAAAATAGTGACAGCTGTGTAATTTGCTCTAGAATTGAGGTGAAGCTTGGATGGCCCATGGTGTTAGCTGTGGGCACTGTTGTTATTCACCTGGTCTCAGGGCTTAGGGGGGCTTCCGAATGACTTCACACACTTGCTCAGCGCCTTGGCAGGGAGGAGCAGAGAGCGTCAAAAGTCTCACCTGCTGGACCAGGGCTCTCAGAGACCGCCACCTCCCTCCCGCCATCCTCCAGTCAGCCCCACAGTTGTGAGTTTCATTGGTTAGGCTTGGTCACGTGCCAGTCCCTAAGCCAATCACAGCGAGGAGGGCGATGTGCCTCGTGATTGGCCAAGTGTGGCTATGCCCCACCCCCTGGGCTGGGTCCTGTGGGGTTGTGCTGGTGGGGGTCCCCACCCCAGTGGGTAGGAGGCCCACTTGGGACTCAGGATTTTTTTTTTTTCCCCAGCCAGACCTTATAGTTTTCACCTAGTAACCCATTATTATATTGGTCTCTGCAGGTTCCCTGCTTCCCGCCCTGTGCCCTACAGGCAGACGCTCCTTGCCTGGGTCTTGCAAAATGTATCTGTTGCCTTGGACGCATGCATTTTTACTTCACACAAATGGCCTTGGCTATATATCTTGTTTGGTTTCTTACCTTTTCCACTGAGCGTTCTATTTTGAGGATACACTGAATCGTTGCCTTTCAGTGCTGGGGGTGTGTCTGTGAGGGTCGCTCACGTTGTTCTCTGAGGACTATCTAAAGAAGACTTAGGGTGCATGTGTGGACAGGATCAGGAAACCTCCAGGGGTTGGGGCAGCTCTCAGGGAGTGGCACTGGTGGGGAGCCCTTACCACCTGGGCCTGAAGGGGTGGAAGGGAGGCAGCTGTGAGAATCCCCTGCAGGGCCGTGGTGTGGGGGAGGGAGGTCAGCGTCTGGAGACCTCTGTCTCACACCTGCAGCTCCTGCAGCTCTCCTGAGAAAGGTTCCCACTTGTTGGACCCATGGGCGGCTGGAGGGCGCGGGAGTTGGTTGCAGCCCGAGGCCAGCTGCTGGTAGGGAGCAGGGTGACAGTAACTGGCACTGCGGCCTCCACTTGCCTACCCTTCCTATCTCTGTTTGGTGGCACAGTGGCCGTCATGGTACAGATTTTCCTTAGTAATCCCCTGGGCATCAGATCTGCAGGTCACTGGGCATGTGTGTGCCTCCCTCCAGAGAGGCCACTCCAGGTGACACTCAGGTCATTGGCACCACAATAATGACATTATTCTAACATTTGTCTTTATAAGGGCCCTAAGGGGAGAGCTTTTGGTGGCTTTACTTTCCATCTCATCTCTCCAGTTCCTGATGAGTCCTCCCCGCCTTGGAGGGTTGGCACAGTGCTATAGGAGCCAGCCCAGTAGGCCTTGAGCAGCCTGACACAGGGACTTTGTTTGCTGGCCAGGATCTGGCTGGTGGGGCTCCCCACCCACAGTGAGGTCAGGCCCTCTCCCCACAACCTCCCGGAGCGGTTTCTCTTTTTGGGTGGGTGGGGGTGCTGTCTGTAGAAACCGGACACTGTGAAGGCTACTTACTGTGGGCTCTGGGAAATTGCAGTGGGGGCCTTCGGGAGGAGCGTGTTTGAGTCTGTGACCCAGCAGCACAGATTGTGCCCTCTCTTCACTTGTGTGAATGTTCCCAACTCTTTTTTTTTTTTTTTCTGAGACAGAGACTCACTCTGTTGCACAGGCCAGAATGCAATGGCATCATCATAGCTCACAGCAACCCCAAAGTCCTGAGCTCAAGTGATCCTCCTACTTCAGCCTCCCAAGTGGCTCCCACCATGATACCCAGCTAATTTTTCTATTTTTTGTAGAGGTGGGGGTCTCACTCTTCCTCAGGCTGGTCTCAAACTCCTGAGCTCAAGCAGTCTTCTTGCCTTAGCCTCCCAGAGTTCTGGGATTACAGGTGTGAGCCACCCCACCTGGCCTCCTCAGCTCTTCTTGCTTATCTCCAGGGACAAGGAGCTCACTCCTTCCTCCCCACAGCCTGGGGCATCACAGACCTGGAGAAAGCTTTCTCCATATGGAACTGAGATCTGCCATCTCCTCTCACCCCCCTTCCCCCAAGACACACACATGACCTATCCGGTGTGGCTATAGAGATGTGAGGACAGCGGGGTCAGGACCCCTGATGCTCTTATCTGGGTGAGCCACCCCAAGGAGGCCTCCTCCCCACCTGGACCACTTCCTCTGGACACATTCCACATGGTCCTTTCCCTTCCTAGGACAATCTTTTGAGAGCATCAGTGGGGCTTGAGCTGCATACAGGTGAGCCCCCAGACCATGCATAAATAGAACCCCATATCCCATGCGACACTTCAGGGTGGCCAGAGTTCCATCGTTTGAAAGAGGAGTTGGAAACCTGAATTTTCATGGTGTGGGCCATATAGAATGCACTTGTGGGATAGACAATGCCTTGGGCCTAGAACATGATCAGAGATGTAGTAAAACCTCTTTATTGGGCTCCGCGCCTGTGGCTCAACGGGCTAAGGCGCCAGCCATGTACACCTGAGCTGGCGGGTTCGAATCCAGCCTGGGCCCGCCAAACAACAATGACGACTGCAACCAGGAAATGGCCGGGTGTTGTGGTGGGCGCCTGTGGTCCCAGCTACTTGGGAGACGGAGGCAGGAGACTCTCTTGAGCCCAGGAATTAGAGGTTGCCGTGAGCTGTGATGCCACATCACTCTATCCAGGGTGACAGCTTGAGGCTCTGTCTCAATAAAAAAAAAAAAAAAAACCTCTTTATTGTGTGGACACAGAGTTGAGACTCAGAGAGGGCTGGTGCCTTGCCTGATGCAGCACAGCAAATGAGAACACAGAGTCAGGCTTAGGCCTGTTCTTCATTTTTACCCTGGGGTGGGGGTGGTGGGCAAGCCCAAGATTTGGAATCACCTGGGTGTGGCATGGACAAAATGTGACACTGGGGTGAGGTGTCAAAGGTCCGGGCCACCCTGTAGACTGGACAGGTAAGGGGACAAGCTTGCATGCGGGATGGGGTGGGACCAGCTGGGAGTGAAGCTTCCTGGGAGAAGCTCTAGGAGAGCCCGTTTTCCTCTGGGAGGGGTGGATCCTGCCTGGTATTTGATGAACAAAAGGGCAAATGGGGGTGGGAGTTTAAGGTTTCCTCCAGCAAAGATTTCCTTTCTTAAAAGGCACTATTGGGAGTGGATCTGAATAGTTTGCAGTTTGTACACTCATCCTTTAACCATCTAGAGGACCATTGACTTTGTTAATTGGGACCGAATACCCCAATTATTCCAGGAGCCTTATGGAGACCTCCCCATCGGCAAATCCCGTCCATGATGCTACCTTCAAGTGGCTCATCGAGTAGGGCGCCGGCCCCATATACCGAAGCCGTTCAAACCTGGCCTCGGCCAAACTGTAAAACAGAAAAATAGCTGGGCGTTGTGGCGGGCGCCTGTAGTTCCAGCTACTCGGGAGGCTGAGGCAAGAAAATTGCCTAAGCCCAGGAGTTGGAGGTTGCTGTGAGCTGCGCCACGGCACTCTACCCAGGGAGATAGTGTGAGACCCTGTCTCTACAAAAAAAAAAAAAATCCCTGTGTTGTCTCTTGCCATTCCCTGTCCTGTTCCCTGTCTTATTTATTTATTTACTTTTTTTGAGACAGAGTCTTACTCTGTCACCCTGGGTAGAGTGCCGTGGTGTTACAGCTCACAGGAAGCTCCAGCTCTTGGTCTTGAGCAATCCTCTTGTCTCAGACTCCCCAGTCACTGGAATTACAGGTGCCCACCACAACACCTGCCTCGGCCTCCCAGAGTGCTAGGATTACAGGCATGGGCCACTGTGCTTGGCCAGCTCCTGGCTTAACACAGCACCCAGGAGCATCCTTCCACTAGAATCCGAGGAAGCCATCCAAGGCTGTGGGGCTTCCAGGCAGGCTGGAGCTCATCTGCAGCTCCCACCCTTGCGGCAAGCATTTGATACTGTCATTCTGCTGGTGCAGTCTCAGGCCCTTTGCCCACTGTTGACACTGTCTGACGTGCTTCACCCCCAGAGAGGCCATTTGGGTCTCAGCTCAAATGCCACCTCCTCTGAAAAGCCTTCCATTAGCCTGGCTCTTCCCACCCCATCACGTCCTGTTTCCATTTCCTGCTTTCTCCCGTCTATTTCTTCATTGTACTTATTACAGCCTGGCAGTCAGCTCACTACAGATTTCCTCTTGGGTTTATTATCTGCCTCTTCCTGCTCCCCTCCCCCATGCTGGGAGGATGGCCAGGAGCCTGTCTTGTTGGCTGACAAACGCCTGGTTCCTAGAGGGGTTGGCATGGAGGAGCCACTCTTGGTGCTGGTCAATCTGCTGGGCCAGGGCCCACAGGCTGCTGATGGTGCCAAGCTGGGCTGTCACCCTGGCACTCCCCTGCTGGGCTGGCAATTAGTGGAGGAGGAGCTATGTCTGTGACTTCTGGGAGCATCAGGCCTGAGCCTGACTCTGTGTTCTCATTGGCTGTGCAGCCCCAGGCAAGGCACTAGCCCTCTCTGAGCCTCCACTCTGCATCCACACAGTAAAGAGGTTTTAGCATACCTCCAGTCATAGGCAGGGCCCACAGGCATTATCTGGGGCTGTGGATACTGGGGGCAGGGGAAGGGTGCAAGTGGGCATAGGAGAGAGGACCAGCGAGAAGATGGATTTGAGTAGCTTGTACTGAATGATGGGGATGGGGAAGGAGAGGGCCTCAGGAGCATTCAGGCCTGAGGGCCCGGGTGCCAGGCTGAATCAGGAATCGGAGTGCTCCTTGCTGGCAGTGGGAGCTGGGGCAGCTGTGGGCTGTGTTGTGTTGGTGTCAGGCAGATGGGAGCAGGGCCCGGAGGTGGAGGGAAGGGGCACAGAGAGTAGGGAGCTGCTTGGGGGAGAATGAACAGGACTTGAAGGTGAGATTGTCAAGGACAGTGAGGCATCAGGGTGCAATTGCTGGAGATGCTCATGAGCTGGGCAGGAGTGTCCCCGGAAGCTGGTCTTGCTATCTGAAGGGACCTCTGGAGGCTCAGGGCTGGGGCTGCACTGGATGTTTTCCTGCCCAGCATCTGCCACTGACCATACCCTCTGGCCAGGAGTTGTGGTGCGAGGCTGGGAGTGGGGCTGGATGGTGGGACAATGTTGGTGATGCCAGGCCAGCGGCTGTGCCCTCACCTGTCTGTGTCAGAGCCCAGGTGCACCTCTGTACGCTGGACTCCGTGCGTGGACGTGTGCTCGTGTGTGAGTGAGGTAGCTGAGCTCCGGCCCCATCTGTGTGTACTCCCTGTCCGTGTGCGCCCCGGTGCTGACAGCCTTCCTTTCCATCCCCCAGGGCCTTGCGGAAGAGGGAACTGTCCTGGGCTGGCTGGACCATGGTGCTGCTCTGGGAGCCTGCAGGGGCCTGGCTGGCCCTGGGCCTGGCACTAGCCCTGGGCCCCAGCGCGGATGTGGCCGCCCCGCAGCAGGACTGCACCGGTGCCAAGTGTCCGCCACTGGAGAACTGCATCGAGGAGGTGCTGGAGCCAGGTGCCTGCTGTGCCACGTGTGTGCAGCAGGGCTGTGCCTGTGAGGGCTACCAGTACTACGACTGCCTGCAGGGCGGCTTTGTGCGCGGCCGCGTGCCCGCTGGCCAGTCCTACTTTGTGGACTTCGGCAGCACCGAGTGCTCCTGCCCGCCGGGCGGTGGCAAGATCAGCTGCCAGTTCATGCTGTGCCCAGAGCTGCCACCCAACTGCATCGAGGCTGTGGTGGCAGCTGACAGCTGCCCTCAGTGTGGCCAGGTGGGCTGTGTCCATGATGGCCGTAAGTATGCCGCCGGCCACACCGTCCAGCTGCCACCATGCCGGGCCTGCCACTGCCCTGATGCTGGTGGGGAGCTCATCTGTTACCAGCTCCCTGGTTGCCATGGGAACTTCTCAGATGCTGAGGAGGGTGACCCAGAGCGACACTACGAAGACCCCTATAGCTATGACCAGGAGGTGGCGGAGGCAGAAGCAGCAGCGGCCGCAGGGGGTGAAGGCGAGGTCCAGGTGGGCGCAGGGATCCCCCCGGCCGCTCTGGGAGGTGGAAGTCAGCCTCTGTTCACTATCCAGGCAACCGCCTGGCCTGCCATACTCCCCAGGCCCACAGCAGCTGCTGCCCTGGGCCCCCCAGCCCCTATGCAGGCCAAAGCTAGGAGCGTGACCAACGACAACAGGGGGAAGGAAGAGGAAGAAGAAGAGGGGAGGAAGGAAATGGCTGTCACGAAGCCTTTGGCATCAGGTGGCCCCAAGGGACTGGACGATCTGCCCACTCCAAGCCCTGCTGGACCCGATCTCCCTGTCCAGAAGGAGAGGGCGGAAGCCAGGGCGAGGCCTGAAGAGAACCTCATCCCAGATGCACAGGCCATGCCGGGCAGCACAGGGCAGGAGGGCGGCATGCCCATGCCCGGGTCAGGCCTTGCTGGTCCCATCCCGACACAGGCCATGCCAGGCTCTCTCAGGGGCCCGGTCGAGCCCAGCACCCATACCATCCTATCCACGCTACCGCAGAATGCAGCCCGGGTCCCGCCCACCCAGGAGGTGCCCAAACAGCCACAGGTTCTGCCTCGTTCCCAGGCAGAGGAGGACGCAGACCCCAACTCTGTGCATTCTGTCCCCAGAGGCAGCCCTGAAGGTAAGGCCTTTCCTGGTTTCTCCAGGAGCTCTTGGCCCCAGGAGGGCAGCCTTGGGGGTCTGGCTGCTCCGGGTCTCTGATCAGCTGCTTGGGGCAGGAGATATCGGTTCTGCAGGGCCAGGTGGCCATGGCTATGTTCTTGGTCTCTGGGGTGGCAGCAGAGGGGATGTGTTCTCTTGTAGGAGCTCCTGTGACAGCTTGGTGCCAGGAGCCAGCCCTTGTCCCTCTTCCACTCAGCACCCTACTGTGGCTTCCACCTTGCGCAGAGTAGAAGCCAGGTCTTTGCAGTGGCCACAGGTCCTGCACAGCTTGCCCTCACGACCTCCCAACCTCCTCTTGCATTGCCCTTGCTATCACCCTCTCTGTGAAGCCCCAGGGTCCTGGCCAGGCACTTCTCTTGGCGTTTGCCACTCCCACTTCCCTTGCCCTTTCAGGAGTCCACATGGCTCACTCCTTCCCTCCATTCAGCTTTCTGCTTAGGGCGCCTCCCAGGGAGGTCTTCCCTGACTACCCACCTTTCCTCTTCCTTTGTTTTAATTTCCTAACACAATAACGCCTAATTACTTGTGTACTTCTATGTTGTTTTTCTCCCTCAGTGGAATGTTAGTGTTGTGAAGTGAGGGTGGGGACCACATCTGTCATTCTCTGCTGTGGTCAAGGTCTCTGGCAGGGCCTGCACACAGTTGGTGCTCAGTAAAGATTAGGCGAATGAAAGAGTGAGTCAGCAGGGGGTTCCCTGGGTGCCCCTTCCCTTAGTCATCCCTCCTCCCTCCCTAGAATGTCTAGTTTCCCTGACATTCTCTGAGCACCCCATACTGTCTACCTTCTGTTCCAGGCATTTGTTCACACTGTTCCTGGAAGCACCTTTTTCAGGAAGCTTCCTTGAATCTTCCTTGTCTCACTCTCTCTGGCCCTGCTCTATGTTCTCCCTGCCTCCTTTTTGAGGATGCTCTGGGGAATTCTCTGATTTCTAGAGATTTTTTCCCCACAGCTGGAAGCCTGTGTCTTGTTTAATCCCATATCATTTACTATAAAGCTTAACGAAGCTTCACAACGTACAGCTAGGGCTACAGGTTGGATGAATAGGCTGATGGTTTCGATTAACACTAATATTGGGATTAGTAAGGGGGGTGTTCCTTGGGGAAGGAAGTGGGCTAGTGATGCTTTAGTTTTGTGCCGGAAGCCGGTTATAACTGTGGCTGCTCATAAAGGGATGGCTATGGCCAAGTTTATTGATAGTTGGGTGGTTGTGGTGAATGTGTGGGGTAGAAGGCACAGAAGACACTGTTTCCCCATTTGTCGGGTGTTGTCACCCCACTTGCTGGGCATGGGCTATGTGCACAGCAGTGCACGTGCAGTGGATAAAACTGGGGTCTCTGTGGGCTCCTCCAGCCCCAAGGCTGCCGACCCTGACGCCTCTGCCTCCAGCTTGCTGGGGTGGGTGGGGCACAGAACTCACCCTAGCTGAGTGCTTCCCCAGTGCCAGGAGCCTGTTTCTGTGACACTTGATTCTCCCCACAAGCTGGGGATGGGAAGGTGGGCTCAATTTCCCCAGTCTAAGCCAAGTGTGGTCTGAGAGGTGTGGCTGGTAGCTCCAGGTCGCAGGTGGGACAGGGAGGCAGGGAGCTTGTGTGCAGATGTGTGTGTGATGAACTGCACGTGTGGCAGGGAGGGCTCACAGCCTGGCCTGGAGTGTGGTGCATGCAGTGCGTTCAAGCTGTAGCCTCCAGGATTTCCAAAGTAGACACAGCCCCTTCCCCCGCAACCCCCACCCCCGTCCCTGCCAGAGGCCTCCCTGTGGTTCTGGGCCTTGGAATCCTGGAGAAAGTTTTGTTCTCAGGTGGATTTGGGGTGTGGCCTTTGGTGAGGGTTGCTGGGGGATGCCCTCCCTGCCCTGGATAGTGTTCCTGATCCTGTCTGAGGGCTGTCATGGCAGGGGGTCCAGCCGTGTGCAAAGGCCCAGAGACTAGAATTAGCAGGGCATGGGTGGGGTGTGCAGGGAATGGGAGGGGAGGCATGAGGAGTCAGGGAGGGGGTGGGTTAAATGGGACAAGAAGCCCTGTCCCGGCCAGAGAAATATCTATTCTGACCTCTCACTCTCTGCCCACCCAGCCCCCCCCCCAATCACCCACCAATTCATGGCTCTGGCTTCACAACTCATGTAACTTAGGCAAGTGGCTTAAGGTTTTGTGCCTCAGTTTTTCCACCTGTAAGTAGCAGAGAAGACCCTGCATCATGGGGCTGTTCTGAGGA
>CAUYON010000085.1:0-15964 GCA_963573935.1 Arctocebus calabarensis
TGGTTTCATATACAATCTTAACTATTTTCATCAAACTGATTAACATAGCCTTCCTGGCAATTTCTCTGTTATTATATGAAGACATTTGTATTCTGCATTTAGCAAGGTTCGCCTGTACCCTTCTAAGATGCACCGTAGGTATGGCCCCACCAATTACCCTCCCTCCGCCCCAACCTCCCCTCTCTCCTCCCTACCCTTGCCCCTCCCCCTATATTCTTGTGTTATAGTTGGGTTATACCATTCATACGACAGCTATAAATTAGCTTCATAGTAGGGCTGAGTACATTGGATACTTTTTCTTCCATTCGTGAGATACTTTTGCTAAGAAGAATATGTTCCAGTTCCATCCATGTAAACATGAAAGAGGTAAAGTCTCCATTTTTCTTTAAGGCTGTGTAATATTCCACGGTATACATGTATCACAATTTATTAATCCATTCTTGGGTCAATGGGCACTTAGGTTTCTTCCATGACTTAGCAATTATGAATTGGGCTGTAATAAACATTCTGGTACAGATGTCTTTGTTATAATGTGATTTTTTGGTCTTCTGGGTGTATACTAGTAAAGGAATTATGGTATCAAAAGGCAGGTCAATTTTTAGATCTCTAAGTACTCTCCAAACATCCTTCCAAAAGGAACATATTAGTGTGCATTCCCACCAGTAGAAGTGTTCCCTTTTCTCCACATCCACGCCAACATCTCTGGTTTGGGGATTTTGTTATGTGGGCTAATCTTAATGGAGTTAGGTGATATCTCAAAGTAATTTTGATTTGCATTTCTTTGATGATTAAGGATGGTGAGCATTTTTTCATGTGTCTGTAGGCTGTGCACCTGTCTTTAGAGAAGTCTCTCTTCAAGTCTTTTGCCCATCCTGAGATGAGATCACTTGTTCTTTTCTTGCTAATACGTTTGAGTTCTCTGTGGATTCTGGTTATTAAACCTTTGTCGGAGGCATAACCTGCTAGTATTTTCTCCCATTCTGAGGGTTGTCTGCTTGCTAAACTTACTATATTCTTGGCTGTACAGAAGCTTTTTAGTTTGATCAGGTCCCAGTGGTGTATCTTTGATACTGTTTCAATTGCCTGGGGAGTCCTCCCTAAAATATTCACCCAAGCCAATTCCTTCAAGAGTTTTCCCTGCACTTTCTTCTAGAAATTTTATAGTTTCATGTCTTAAGTTTAAGTCTTTAATCCAGTGAGAGTCTATCTTAGTTAATGGTGAGAGGTGTGGGTTCAGTTTCAGCCTCTTACAAGTCGCTAGCCAGTTCACCCAGCACCATTTGTTAAATAGAGAGTCTTTTCCCCACTGAATGTTTTTAGTTGGCTTATCAAAGATCAAGTACCGGTAAGTAGCTGGATTCATCACTTGGTTCTCTATTCTGTTCAAAACATCTACCTCTCTGTTTTGTGCCAGAACCATGCTGTTTTGATCACTATTGATTTATAGTAGAGTCTCAGGTCTGGTAGTGTGATTCCTCCTGCTTTGTTTGTATTTCTGAGTAATGTCTTGGCTATTCGAGGTTTTTTCTGATTCCATATAAAACGAAGTATTTTTTTTTCAAGACCTTTAAAATATGACAATGGAGCTTTAATAGGAATTGCATTAAAATTATATATTGCTTTGGGCAGTATAGACATTTTAACAATATTGATTCTTCCCAGCCATGAGCATGGTATGTTTATCCATTTGTTAACATTTTCAGCTATTTCTTTTCTTAAAGTTTCATAGTTCTCTTTATAAAGGTCTTTCACATCCTTTGTTAGGTAAACTCCCAAATATTTTATCTTCTTTGACACTACTGTGAAAAGAAGAGAGTCCTTGACTTTTTTTTCTGCTTGGCTATTGTTGATATATGTAAAGGCTACAGATTTATGAGTGTGGATTTTGTAGCCTGAGACGCTACTGTATTCCTTGACCACTTCTAGAAGTTTTGTAGTAGAATCCCTGGTGTTTTCCAGATGTACAATCATATCATCTGCGAAGAGTGAAAGTTTGATCTCTTCTGACCCTATATAGATACCCTTGATCACCTTTTCTGCCCTAATTTCAATGGCTAAAACTTCCATTACAATGTTGAAGAGCAGAGGAGATAATGGGCAACCTTGCCTGGTTCCTGATCTAAGTGGAAATGACTTCAATTTAACTCCATTCAATATGATATTAGCTGTGGGTTTACTGTAGATGGCCTCTATTAGTTTAAGAAATGTCCTGTCTATACCAATTTTTTGAGTGTTCTAATCATGAAGGGATGCTGGATATTGTCAAAAGCTTTTCCAGCATCAATTGAGGGAATCATATGGTCTTTATTTTCTAATTTGTTTATGTACTGAATTACATTTGTAGATTTACTTATATTTAACCAGCTTTGAGATCCTGGGATAAAACCCACTTGATCATGGTGTATAATTTGTTTGATGTGTTGCTGGATTCTGTTTGCTAGGATCTTGTTGAATATTTTTGCATCAATATTCATTAGTGATATTGGTCTATAGTTTCCTTTTCTTGTTGGGTCTCTCCCTGGTTTAGGAATCAAGGTGATGTTTGCTTCATAGAATGTATTGGGTAGTATTCCTACTTTGTCTATATTTTGGAAGAGGTTTAGTAATATAGGTACTAGTTCCTCTTTAAAGGTTTGGTAGAATTCTGACATGAAGCTATCTGGTCCTGGGCTTTTCTTTTTAGGGAGATTTGGTATTGTTGATGCTATTTCAGAACTTGCTATAGGCCTGTTTAATATTTTCCACCTGGTTCTGGCTAAGTCTTGGCAGGTGGTGTGCTTCCAAGTATTGATCAATTTCCTTCAGATTTTTATATTTCTGAGAGTACAGTTTCTTGTAGTATTCATTGAGGATTTTTTGGATTTCTGAGTGGTCTGTTGTTATTTCATCATTAACCATTTCTGATTGAAGAAATTAGAGATTTTACTCTTTTCTTCCTGGTTAAGTTAACCAAAGTTTTATCTATCTTATTGACCTTTTCAAAAAACCAACTTTTTGATTTATTGATCTGTTCTATAATTAATTTGTTTTCAATTTTGTTTAATTCTGCTCTAATTTTGGTTATTTCTTTTCTTCTGCAGGGTTTAGGGTTGGAAAGTTCTTCCTTCTCCAGTTGCTTGAGGTGTCCCATTAAGTGGTTAACTTCCTCCCTTTCTGTTTTCTTGAGGAAGGCTTGCAGTGCTATAAATTTCCCTCTTAGGACTGCCTTTGCTGTATTCCAGTGGTTCGGATAATCCGTGTCTTCATTGCCATTTTGTTCCAAAAATCTGGAAATTTCCTTCTTAATCTCATCTATGACCCATCTATTATTCAGCATAAGATTATTTAGCTTCCATGCTTTTGTATGAGTATGCAGATTCCTGTTATTGTTGAGTTCAACTTTTATTCCATGGTGGTCTGAGAAGATGCAAGGAATAATTTCTATTCTTTTAAATTGCTGAGGTTAGACTTGTGACCTAAGATGTGGTCAATTTTGGAGTATGTTCCATGGGCTGATGAGAAGAATGTGTACTTAATTTTATTAGGATGAAATGTTCTGTAGATGTCTGTTAAATCCAGATGTTGAATGGTTAAGTTTAAATCTAAAATTTATTTACTTAGCTTCATCTTAGAGGATCTATTCAACATTGCTAAAGGAGTATTAAAATCTCCAACTACTATGAAGCTGGAAGAAAACAAGTTATTCATGTCTATTAGAGTATTTCTTATAAATTGAGGTGCATTCTGGTTGGGTGCATAAATATTAATAATTGAAATCTCATCATATTGAGTATTACCTTTAACAACTATGAAATGTCCATCTTTATCCTTCCTTACTTTGGTTGGTTTAAAGCGTATTGTATCTGCAAATAAGATTGCAACACCTGCTTTTTTCTATTTTCCATTTGCCTGGAATATAGATGACCATCCCTTCACCTTGAGTCTAAATTTTTCTTTTAAGGTAAGGTGTGATTCTTGCATGCTGCAGATATCTGGCCTGAGTTTTTGTATCCAGTCAGCCAACCTATGCCTTTTTAGAGGACAGTTTAAACCATTTTTAAACCATTCACATTAATTGAAAACAATGATAAATCTTTAGAAAGTCCACTGGATATTTTTAATCCTTTCATCACTGTGGAAGTTTAAATTTGATAAAAAGTTTCTGGGTGAGTTTACTTTTGCATTGGGGGATTACGCTGGTCATTGTGGAGAATAAGTCTGAGAATATCCTGGAGAGCTGGTTTAGTTATGGCAAATTTCTTCAACATGTGGATGTCATTAAAATATTTCATTTCTCCATCATAAATGAATCTCAGTTTAGCTGGATACAATATCCTGGGTTGAAAGTTATTTTGTTCTAGGAGATTAAAAGCTGATGACCATTCTCTTCTCGCTTGAAAAGTTTGATCAGAGAGATTTGCAGTTATTCTAACATTCTTCCTCTTGTAGGTTATCGATTTCTTGCATCTGGTTGCTTTCAAAATTTTCTCCTTCATATTTACTTTAGTGAACTTAATTATGATGTGCCTGGAGGATGTCTTGTTTGGGTTGAGTCGTGCTGGGGTTCTGAAACTGTCTGCTATCTGAATTTCAGAATCTGTTGGCATGTCTGGAAAGTTCTCTTTCATAATCTCATCATAAGGGATTCTGTGTCTTGTGAAGCTGCTTCATCACTTTCAGGGATCCCTATGAGGCGAATATTGGTTTTCTTCGAGATATCCAAGAGGTCTCTGAGAGAGTGATCTGTTTTTGCCTTCCATTTCTCTAACTCTTTGGAGATTTGAGAGCGTTCAAAAGCTTTGTCTTCTATGTCAGAAATCCTTTCTTCTGCTTGCTCCATTCTGTTACTGAGAGATTCTACTGAATTTCTCAAATCTTTAAGGGCTGCAACTTCTGGTCTCAATGTGTCAAAATCTTTGGTCATTCTATCGTTGAATTCGTTGAATTCTTGAGACATCTTTTGGGTCATCTTTTGAATTACTGCTTGAAATTCTAATTCCATCTTTTCCTCCATTCTGCTGATCTTATTTGCAATCCAGATTCTGAATTCGATTTCAGACATCTCAGTCATTTGCCTATGCAGGAGATCTTGTGCTGTGTCTGCCTTGTTGTTACTTGGAGGGGTTGGTCTACTCTGATTATTTGTATTGCCAGAGTTTTTCCATTGATTATGCCCCATGGTTGTTTTTCACTGTTGCGTCTGGCCCTTCAAGTGGTGGACTCAGTGCCGCGCAGTTGTCCAGGAAGTTTTTGGCCAGCAGTGGACCTGCAGAGAGGCCTGGCAGTCACCGGTGGGGTCCTTGGAAGAAGGTTGGCCTGTGGAGGCCCCATGGGTGCCAGGTGGAGGTCTGCGCAGTTACCAGGAGTGACCCTGTCTGGGGGCCTGGCGGTCATGGGCGGAGTCCCTGGCAGAAAGCAGACCTGCCCAGCAGAGTCTCTAGCAGACGGCAGACCTGCAGAAGCCTGGCAAGCATGGGCATAGGGCCAGGCAGTTGCTGGGAGTGTTTCTGGCCGTGGGCCACCCTGCAGAGGCCTGGCGGTTGCAAGCAGAGTTCCTGGCAGAAGGCAGACCTGCAGAAACCCTACAAGCTTGGGCACGGAGCCACACAGTCATCAGGGGATTTAGTCACCAGGGGTGGACCTGCAGGGGCCCTGAGGGTGCCAGGCAGATGCCTGCATGCACGCTGGGGGAGTTCCTGGCTGGGGACAGACCTGGAGAGCCCTGGCGGTTGCTGGCAGAGTCTCTAGCAGATGGTGGACCTGCAGAAGCCCCACAAGCACAGGCATAGGGCCAGGCAGTTGCTGGGAGCGTTTCTGGCCATGGGCCACCCTGCAGAGGCCTGGCAGTTGCAGGAAGAGTTCCTGGCAGAAGGCGGGCCTGAGGAAGCCCTTCAAGCTCAGGCATGGAGCTGCACAGTCGCCAGGGGAATTAGTGGCCAGGGGCTGGCCTGCAGGGGCCCTGCTGGTGCCAGGCAGAGGCCCACACGGTCACCAGGGTAGGAGTTCCTGGTCGGGGGCAGACCTGCAGAGGCCTGGCAGTCGCCATCAAAGTTTCTAGTAGACGGCAGACCTGCAGAATCCCAGAAAGCTTGGGGCGCAGGGCCAGGCACTCGCCTGTGGCTTCCCTGGCCAGAGAGGAGGGATCCTCGCCATGGCCCCACCTATAGTCTTTTCCCAGTGGGGCGCTTGTTCCGGCAGGCTGGGGTGGGGGCGCTGCTCAGGGACCTCCTCCCTCAGTCACAGCGGAGGTTAGGCTTCTGGTTCATCAGGTAAGGGGGGAAGGGTGTTACAGCAAGTTCAGAATGGTGGGGAAAACTTTAGCTCAGTTTTTCTGCCTAGCAATAGAGTTTTCAGAGTCACACCAGGTGCTCAGGGGACCTCACTTCCCACAGCACTCTTCAGTGGGGTGAGACAAGAGGTCCATAGTTCACCGCTTGTCTGTAGAAAACTCACAGGATCAAAAGAGGAGAATAAAAAGAAGGGAAACTGAAAAGCAAGAAACTCAGAGCTTTCTGGAGAGTTAATCTTCTCTTAATAAAAATACTTTGAAGTTCAGTAACTACTATTTGTAATACATTTCAAATGAAATTGTATTGGGGGAGGGGACAGCACTTTTCTTTTCAGATGAATTTTGTACCTGAAGTTTGCTTTCTTGGGGTTGCAACCAGTCTCAGCAGAGGTTATCCACAGAAATCACTTCTCTCTCTCAGCTGGGCTCCCAGTATTCAGCTTAATTGCGCAGTTTCTGGAGGTTATCTTCCCTTTTGGAGAGGAGCCTTTTTTGGAAGCTGCTTCCAGTCAGCCATCTTGCTCCTCCCCCCTCAATTTCTGTACTTCAGTTGAGGAAATGTATTACAAATAGTAGTTACTGAACTTCAAAGTATTTTTATTAAGAGAAGATTAACTCTCCAGTTTGCCTAGGCTCCCACTAGGAGGCAGAGACTGTAGCAGATGCTAATAATAAATCCTTTATTAGACACTTAAGATGTGCCACACAATGGCCTAAGTGCCTTGTACTAATTAACATTTGTATTCTTACACTAACCAATGAGATGTAGATAATTATTATCTTCAATTTACAATAAGGAAACTATAACCTGTAGAAGATTAAAAAGAAAACTTGCTCAAATGACTGCAGATAATAAATAGCTGACTGGAATTTAAATCCAACAGTCTGGCTCCAAACCTCAAACCCTTCACTACTATTCTATATTGCTTCTGCAATTTATAAAAATCTGATGTTATGAAGCATTTCTGGATCCCAGACCCTGTGCTGGACTGAGCCTAGTCCATCCAATTAGGGAGCTCATATTCAGGCCTTCTGTGTTATTCTGTGTCTTATTTCTCCATTTGCTTGCTGATCCCAATTTCTTAAACAATGGAAAACTAGAAAGAAGCCAAGCATATGTTTTCTCTTAAATTCTGGATAATATGTGATAAAATTAAAAATACATATTGCCGTTATTTGTTCCCTGGTAGTCTTTTCACACACTAGAGCATTTTTCACATTCACAGAGGAGAGAAATGTGTCCTCTTGCTTTTGAAATATGCATGAAAAACATTTTCATTCTCATCAGCCTTGATGATTTAAATGTTTTCGTCAGAGGGAAAGTCTTTTGATTAAGATTTAAAGACAAAATTCCAAAAGTAATTGAAACTTAGTAAACGGTTTATTAATTCATCAGCATTTATAGGAATTTATGGAGGAAAACCTATAAGAGGGATGTGTGGGGCACTGAGGCTGAACCTTATCCACCTCACACTTTGGGCAAAGGCAATAGGTTTCAAACTTCAGTGCAAATGAGAATCTATCGAGAGTACTGAGTTAAAATGTAAATTGTCTAGCCCTACCTCCAGAGATTACAGTCATAAATCTGAGAAACAGCTTAAAAACCTGCAAATCAGTACATATCCCAGTTAATTTCAACATAAGTGGTCCATAAAGCACACTTGAAGAAACAAGAAATTAATTTTGTCTTTATACCATACCCTTCTGTCATATTTGGCAGAATCAAACTGAGTCATTATGATTCTATTTATATATAAATGTTTTGTTTTATAGCTATTACCTCTCCACCTAACTTCTCATTTATCCTCTTAAAATACTTAAAAATTGGGAAGAACTTAGAAATACCGTTTCCACATATCTTTAATATTTTGCCCTAAAATGACTTAGGAGGTGCTGTCAAAGCTAGGAGCATAAGCTAGATAATCTGACAGCAGACAGAAAAGGAAATAAGACAATCTTTTATTGGAGGTTGGGAACAGAGTGTCATTTTGTCACCCTGGGTAAAGTGCCATGACATCATAGCTCACAGCAACCTGATACTCTTGGGTTTAAGTGATCCTCTTGCCTCAGCTTCCAGTAGCTGGGACTACAGGTGCCCACTGCAATGCCTAGTTAATTTTTCTCCTTTTTTTTTTTTTTTTTTTTTTTTTTTTGTAAATACTAGCCTCACTCTTGCTCAGGCTAGTCTCAAACTCCTGAAGTCAAGAAATTCACCCATCTTGGCCTCCTAGAGTGCTAGGATTACAGGGGTGAGCCACTGCATCCAGCCAAAACACTCTTTCTTTTCTTTTCTTTCTTTTTTTTTTTAAGACAGAATCTCATTATGCCACCCGTAGAATGCCGTGGTGTCACATCTCACAGCAACCTCAAACTCTTGAGCTAAAGCAATTCTCTTGCCTCAGCCTCCCAAGTAACTGGGACTACAGATGCCCATAACAGTGCCTGGCTATATTTTTGTTCTAGTCATCATTGTTGTTTAGCTAGCCCAAGCCCAGTTCGAACCCACCAGCCTCTGTGTGTGTGGCCGGCGCCATAACCACTGTGCTGTGGGCACTGAGCCCAGCCAGGACAGTCTTATACTAAAATCTCAACTGAGAGGGAAGAATATCTGAGAAAAAATTAATAAATTTCCATTTGGAGGTGTTTCAAAAATATTCCTTAAATATCTGTTTTTAGAGTTATAGATAATTGAAAAATAAACTCTCAGAACAAGGACTTCTAAAATACAAATTCCAGTAAAGGTGATATAACTGCTTTAGTTTAGACAATTAACGTGGATGTATGAATGCATCAAATCAGGTGAAGAAACATTTGCATTATTGATATTAAACATCTTTTTGTGTGACCACGTTACTGTTATAGATACACATATGGAAAGCCTGTCCTTGGGCTGGTGACAATTAAAGTGTGCAGAAAATATTCTCACCCTCTCACCTGCATGAACATACCTTCAAAACCAATCTGTGAAGAATTTAGTCAACAGGTATGTGGAAAACACTCTCCCCAAACCACTAGCACCAAATCTTGTTTTCACATGGATTGCCATAGAGAATACCATACAATAGAGAATAGTATTTGAAATAATCATCAAGTAAAATTGTAGAGTAAGGGGAAAATTGTAAGATTGCCTGACATTGTTAAGGGCCCCTCGAGGGCTGGGCTCATGGGTCTATATGCATATTCATCTGGTCAGTTTTGTAATTTCTTATCAAAAGTAATCAACATGCCAGGTATAAAGGCATAAGAACACACGGAAGTATCCAAAATCAACTTTAATCAGACAAGTGATGGAGGAACGTGGCAGTGTTAGGAATTTGGCTAGTGGGGGAAACAAAAGAGGTGCCATGGAGTCTAAACTGCATATAGAGGAGGATTAAACCAGCACTGGATGGAAGAGAAGAAGACCTAGCAGGACAATGGATTGGAGGCCCCAGTTATATCAAAGAAGAGATGTAAAAAGAATAAATAGGGGAAACAGCTGAAAGTAGAATATGTTGTATTTCAAAATGGAATGCAAAACCTACTGATTTCAGAGGAAAAAGATATGGAGGAAAGGGTGTGGCAGCATGAGCAGGCACTGTAAGAATGTGAAAAAGAAAGTTATCAAAGCTGCAAAAAGCAAATAAATGAGAGGCCAGAATGATCCATATGATAATAAACATCAAGATAAACGTTAATAAACAAGACATCATGAGAGGAGTCTAGCTGCTAAAATCTTTAATACGGCAGAAAGAGTGGGATTAATTTTTATTTTCAACCAAGTCATGACATCATGTGTGAATAAATTATATAAGATTACATAGGTACATAGGTATTTTCATGTAAATACATAATACATATTTAATACATAGGTATTTTCACGTAAATAAGTTCAAACTGATAATAAATCTTTATTAAAAAATGCATCCCAACATTTAGTTTGGAAATTTTATTACTATGGGGATTCATCAATGAGAGTATAGGCTCTATTAATGCCCAAGAAATCAGGACCATGCCATGAAGAGCATACAATCCTTAGTTGATATTTAGGTAGAGACGGTTACAGAATTCTTCTTTTAAAATGTTATGTTTGAGTTAAGTTTTAAGGAGCAGAGACTGTTAGACAAGATAAAAGTGGGGAAAAGTTATCACTTGAGGAACAATATATGTAAAGAGATAGAATTGCAAAGTATCATGGCACATTTGGAAACTCTAGGAACTTTAATATGGGAAGAATGGGATCCATTTTCAGAAGAAAATGGGGAAGGTGAAGGTTGACAATGAATAACTCAATGATTAACGAAGAAGCTTTCTGTCATTCCTGGGCTTAGGATAGAAGAAGCACTAAGAAGGTTGGGACATTTCTAAAATTTATTTTTACAGCCAATAAAAAAAAGGAGGGAGGTTTAGAATTCACTTTTTCGAAAGCATATCAGAGGACCCAGGACTTCTCTTCTTTCTCTGCAGGCAGACAATAAAGGATGTCTCACACAACTTATAAAGACTCATGTATTTCATGTGAGACAAAAGGGGTATGATATGACCATAGAAGTAGAAGCCAATGTCACAGAGGAGGGAACAGGTTTGTATTATTTTTAAATATGTATTAATTTAATTCACATTTACTAAACTTCTATTCCATGTAAACACTTTATAGTTTCTGGGGAGTATGAAAAAAAATATGGTTTCTGCCCTAAAGGAATTAAACATCTAAAAGTAGAAGTTAAAGTGCATGTTTGTGTGCACAACCATAATAAAATTTCTCCAAGAAATGTAAAACCTGAAGGCCAAATGAGTATAAAGTAAGATTGTTAATTCTAACATAGAGCAAGAAGAAAATCTTACAGACAAGGTAGCTTTTCAACTGATTTGTATGGGAGGTAATATTTTGAAAGAGTATTGAAGAACAGGGAGAACATGATAATCATTTTAAAATGTCTTTAATTTCAGAAGAATCTTAAATTGTAGGCCAGTGGTAAGGTGTAGAGGAAAGTAAACAATCCACTAAAGAGTTTAGACTTTATTCTAGAAAGCACTGGATATTTTCAGATATACTTAAGGAGAACAACCTAAATAAATTGACATTTTTAAAAGAAAGGGCTTCAGGGAGCTGAATGAGGAATGTCTCCAGATCCTACACTTAGCCTGCATTGCCAGTATCACCCCCAAAAAGGTAGGATAGTGTTGAAGGCCAAAGAGCAAGGGTTTCTTTAGACAACATGCCTCTTACACGTGTTACTCAAGTCATATGACTAGGCTAAGTCACCTCACCACTCTGGGCTTGAATTTCCTCACCTATAAGATGAGAGCAAATGAAATAAATCAGTAAGTTCAAATGTGAGTTCCCAAGGAACCTTAGTCCTCTCAGTTGCTCCATGAAGAGTTCTATGGTCTGAAGCAATGGGGTTTTCAAAGAAGAGCAATTTTGGCTCTCAGAGAACATTTGACAATGCCTAGGGACATTTCTGATTGTCATAATTTGGGGAGAAGAGGCTGCCACTAGCAACTAATTGATCTAGGCTGGAGGGGGTGACACATATACACACCTATAGGAATATTATTCAGCCATTTAAAAGAAGGAAATATATATATATGATTTTTAATTGATAATTACAAAAATTAATTTTAAATAATTAGCCAAAAAAAGATATCTGTATCTATTTCTTCATATTTATACATACAATGGAACATTATTCACCAAAAAAAGATGCCTGTATCTATTTCTTTATATTTATATATACAGTGGAACATTATTCATCTGTTAAAAAAAAATTAAAAATCCTATCAGGTAAACAGCATAGATGAACAGGAGGGCATTAGGACAAGTGAAATAAGTCAGATGCAGAAATACAAATGCTACTTAATCTCACTTAAATGTGGAATCTAAAAGAGTTAAACTCAGAAATAGAGACTACAATGGTGGTTTCCAGGGACTAAGGAAAATGAACAGCTGTTAATCAAGGTAACAAAGTTTCAGTATAAGATGAATGAATTCTGGGTATCTAACATGAAGTACGGGTGGTGATAGATGTGTTAATTAGTTTAATTGCAGTAATCATTATACAACATAGTAAAATCATCGTACCATATATCTCTAATATTAGAATCTTTATAAGTTAAATATTTTAACAAAGAATAATGTAGACATGAAAAAGTAGCACAGTACATTTTCTCTAACCTCTCCCCCCCCCCAGAAAAATGGTAATTGTAGCAGACCTGAAAAGGATAGGTTGGGTGAACAATGTGCTACCATGTGATACATCAGAAGTTTGTTCAAAGATGATCTCAAAGATACCAAATTTGAGATCTAAGGAATGGAAATACCATTAACTATAACAAGGAATAGATTTTTTAAAAGCTACTGTGAGGATTTATGTCAAAGATAATGACAATTTGGAATATCAAAATGAAAGTGGATTTATTCAGCTGATAATTTGAAACAAAACCAGAGATGTAAATCTAAAACCATTTCCATCGTGCCTCTATCTTCTTTTGGGGGGGGTAGTTTTTGGCCGGGGCCAGATTTGAACCCGCCACCTCCAGTATATGGGGCCGGAGCCCTACACCTTTGAGCCAGGGCACCACCCCGTGCCTCTGTCTTCTTAAGAGTGAATGCTTTACACAGCTATGATTCAATTAAAAAAAAAAAAGAGAGAGTGAATGCAGTTGTTCTGAAGGAAATCAATGTAGCACTGCTAAATTTAAGGTAGAGACAAGACAGAGAAGGGTCCAAGAAGGGGAACAACTACATTTAGGACATAGACAGTAGAAAATAAGTCAGCATCATAAAATTAGAAATCAGGGCAAAATAAAAGAGTGCAGTTTTTTAAAAGCCACGGATAGAAGAGTTTCAGTGGAACTTAAAGTACTACTGAGAGTCGTGTAGGATGAAGTCTGAATAGAGAATACAATATAGGGGACAGTAAGGAAACTTTTGAGTCTGATAATGTGGTGTTTTAGATGAGAAGAACAAGATGCAAATTACACTTCACTGAATGGAAAAGCACCAGGTGTCGGCTAAACTATGGCTAGGCCATGCAGTGCAGTGAAAAGAAAATCTTTCTGGAGAAGCAGTTTATGAAAGAAATGTAAGCGTGGTTTTAGGCTAACATGAATGTGAAGAATCTAATTGCATACAGAAATGTGTACAGGAAGAGCAGGATGGAGAGAGACAGAAACAAAGATGGAACAAGATCACAGAGGAGATGAGAACTTAATCAAAAACACAGGCGGAAAGTAGGACACTTGCAAAACCAGAGGATTAGGGAGTGTGGATACCATTAAACTTATAAATGAGGTGAAGCCAATGTCAAATTGCTTGTCTAATAACTTCTATCTTCTGAATGAGAGAAATTCTGGAAAGAATAAGCAATAGGATGTGAATGGAATTTTGTTATGATGAAGGGAAGATAAGAGATGAATTTGAATACATAGAACTATTCAACTTCACTTACTTCTTTTTCAGGATTGGTATTAACTGAGCGTGGATCATGTCAAATCACCAATACCTTAAGTAAACTGACATTTACTAAAGTGGACTCAAAATACAGACGTGGACTCCCTTTCTTTGGGCAGGTAAGATAGCCTTTCAATATAATCATTACTTGGGGCATAAGTCTTTTAAGGAAATTAATTTTAAAAAAACAAAATCAAAATTTATTATAAAATAATATTTTAATAAGAAAAAAATTGTAGCAAATTATCAATTTTTATGCAAATAATAATAGATTTAATCAGAGTAGGAAAAATAGAATTTCTTTATCTGAGACACAAAAATGGAAGAGAAATTACCAGGAAAATACTATAATACACAAAACCAACTAAGTGTAAGTGTGCAGAATATATTACCTGTAAACTAATAGGACTAAGGTGTACTTCTTTTCCAAGTAGAGTCCAGAGGGATTTAGTTCACAGGAAAAAAGTCTGAAATGCATGTAAAAAGATACTCAAACTCATTAGTCATCAGATAAATGAAAACTATGAACAATTTACCAACTTAAAAAGCAAATATAGGGTGGCACCTATGGCTCAGTGAGTAGGGCACCGGCCCCATATACCAAGAGTGGCAGGTTCAAATCTGGCCCCAGCCAAACTGCAACAAAAAAATAGCCGGGTGTTGTGGTGGGCACCTGTAGTCCCAGCTACGCGGGAGGCTGAAGCAGGAGAATCGCCTAAGCCCATGAGCTGGAGGTTGCCGTGAGCTGTGATGCCATGGCACTCTGCCGAGGTGACACAGTGAGACTCTGTCTCAAAAAATAATCACAAAATTCAGGAAAACAAAACATAGTTTTATTCATTAACTTCCCACACCCTCTATGATACATATTCCTATGTAGTTTGGCTATATACTCTTCAATTGCCTCTTTATCAATCATAATTTATAATATAATTTTCATAGAAGAAATAAAAATATGCTCTGTCAAGTAGTGTTTGAATTGTTTACTATTGATAGTCTTTAAAATGTTTTCCTGCTTCCAAACTCAATATCAGTAATATCGATGTTGTCAAATTTTAGGACTGATAATTAAATTTAGGAAACTACCAATTTTCCTTCACATAAGATATATAAGGTTTTAGGCATTTTTAATCTTATTTTGTAATAGCTAAACTTTGAATTAATTGTGTATGGGTAATTTCTTCATTTCATATTTTGAATTTTATATTTGAATTTTATATTTTCTTTAGTCCAATATTTCACATGACACTGGCAAGAGATTAACGAAAATACAGATATAATTTGGCAAGGCATTTCAGGTAGAGAAAAGAGCATGACAAAACTGACAATTTGAAGATTGAGTATGACATGATCAGAAATTTAAGATAAAAAAGAATGGCAGGCCAGGTGCGGTGGTTCACACCTGTAATCCCAGCACTCTAGGAGACCAAAGCAGGTAGATTGCTTGACTTTGAGACCAGCCTGATAAAGATCAAGACCCTGACTCTAATAAAAGTACAAAAACTATGTGAGTGTTATGGGTGGCACCTATAGTCTCAGCTACTGGGGAGATTGAGGCAAGAGGATCACTTGAGCCCAAGAGTTGGAGGTTGCTGTGAGCTATGATGCTACAGCACTCTACCCAAAACAACAGAGTGAAACTCTGTTTCAAAAAAAAAAAAAAGATAAAAGAAGAATGGTCAAGGTCCTAGGTGTGAAATAGCTTTTCAAGATCAAATTTAAAAGTAATCATTGTGAAGGCTAAAAGAGAAGGTATAGCTGAGCTGACTGAATACTTTCAGGTAAGCCACACAGTTTATATGGTAAGAATTCTGGAGTGAGAAGTGAGTACAGGTTTAAGGAAAGAAACATGATCGGATTAACTCAGCCTGAAAAGACAATGGTTTAGAACAGTGTTTTTTAACCTTATTATCTCACAGTACCCTTGAAACTATAGTTAAACTTTAGCAGCACACTTAAATTATGTTAATAAAAAAAAGAGTTTAAAAAAGAATACTCTTTCAGGCTTGGCACCTGTGGCTCAAAGGGTTAAAATGTCAGCCACATACACCAGAGCTGGGTTCAAATCCAGCCCAGGCCTGCCAAACAACAATGACGGCTGCAACCAAAAAATGGCCAGGCGTTGTGTCAAGTGCCTGTAGTCCCAGCTACTTGGGAGGCGAAGGCAGGAGACTCACTTGAGCCCAGGAATTAGAGGTTGCTGTGAGCTGTGATGCCACAGCACTCTATCCAGGGTGACAGCTTGAGGCTCTGTCTCAAAA
>CAUYON010000088.1:0-13661 GCA_963573935.1 Arctocebus calabarensis
ACTTTATCATATTGTTTCTATCACCAGCAGAGCCAACTGTGCTCTGAGATCTGGCCTCCCTGGCCCCTGGTGCCCTCTCTCCCATATTGCTCTCTAGACTTTCAATGTAATACCACTCCAAATATCAATGACAATCATGAATGATCTAAGTAGAGGTTAATACACAATGTAAACTGCTTTCTACGTATAACAATCATGAATGATAGTCTACAATTTACAGTAGACTAACAAAAGGGAGAAGAGAGGGACAGGAAAATAAGGAAGAAAGGATAAAGTCATGTTCAAGTATAAATTTAACAAAGTATGTACTTTTTGTATTAAAAACTATTCAAGAAAATGAAAGAAAATCTAAATTAATGGAAATGTAGTCCTTGTGAAGGATCTAATGGCACAGTATCATTAAGGTAACTAAAGATTCTTAAAATCTTTACCATAGATACAGTGCAATCTCAATCCCAAAAAATTATAGCAAGTAATTGGGTAGATAATGGCTGACTCTTTTCTAACCATCAATACTATAGACAACACTGAAAAAGAAAACATGAGATAATCACTCAACCTCATTTGAAGCTGATAAACCTATAATAATCAAGAACTCATAATGTTGGACAAAAATATACATCTAGATACACATAACAACATCAATAGACTCATTCAATTACACTTGGATATCACACTCGGATTCGATGCCACCTCACACCTATTAGGAAAGCTATTGTCAAACAGATGAACAATAACAAGTGTGGTAAGGATGTGGAGAAAATTGAGCCTTATGTATTATTTATGAATATGCAAATTCACTTAGCCATTATGAAACTGAGTATGGTAATTTCTCAAAATTGAAAAATAGAACTACTTTATGGTCCAGTAACTGTGTATATATAAAACAAGAAATCAGTATGTTGAAGATATATTCACACTTCTGTGTTCACTACAGTATTATTTATAACACCAAATATATGGAATAAATCTAAGTTTCCCTCAGTAGTTGTAACAATAAAATTGCAGACTTGTTACCTTATAATAGTCAGAATTTCTAGTTTTCAGAAAAAGGAAGTATGCAAAGAAACAAGATGCTGTCTAATGCTACAAAATGCAACAGAAACTATGTCTGACAAAGCCCAGACATAAGGTTTCCTAGACAAAGAGTTTAAGTTAACAGCCTGCAATACATTAAGACAGTCAAAGAGATACAAGAAACAATTAGAATGACGAATGACATGTGGACAAAGACAGAATATGAAATCAGAGACAAAATTTATAAAAATACACCAAATAAATTTTGTGTAGCAGAAGTGACATTAAAAACAAAGTAAGTTTGAGTTGGAAAGAAAGTGGATGGGCAGAAATTAAAATAATCAATGCAATTGGGGTAGGTCAATGAAAAATGTGTAATCTGAAGATAAAAGAGAAAGAAAGAAAAAGGAAGGAAGGAAAGAAGGAAGGAAGGACGGAAGGAAGGAAGGAAAGAAAGAAAGAAAAAAGAAGAGAAGAAGAGGAGAGGAGAGAAGAAGAGAGGAGAGAAGAGAAAAGAAAACTTCAGTACAACCTAAGAGACCTATTAGGTCACATCAACCCTATTAACATGCAAATCAGGAAAAAATCACAAGGAGCAGAAAGGAAGAAACAAACAGGAAAGAATTGCTGAAGATCAGGAGCTTGGCAAGAGAGAAGTTAGATGGGTAGGCATCTCCCTTTCTGAGGCAAGCTAGGACTCCAAGGAAGCAAATTTCAGGTACAAACAGCATCCCAAAGAGGGCAAGAATCCTTCCCCTTCCCACTCCCATGAGCATGGCTTGCTGTGTTGTATCTATGAGCAAGTAGTGAAGAGAAGACCTCTTGTTACATCACAGGGGAGAGAGCAGCTGAAGGGTAGAACTCCTTCCCCAGAGAGATACTGCTGCAAGCCCAGGCAATCTCTTCTCTGGGATAAAAGTTGAACAAATAATTTTCCCTGCCTTCCTGAATACCCAATCCACCCTTCTTCCCTCTTTTGGAAGTTTACGCCCTTCCTAGGGCAGGGCATCTCATGGGCTGCCCTGAAACTATAACTCTACTGGAAGCAGGGAGTCTCAAGAGGAAACAGACTGGCCCCATGCTGGAAAGTGGATAGTGAAGGAACTTTGTTGTCCTTCTGGTGGCCCCACTCATTGCACGGACTGGCCTCTGCTACCAGCACAGCAGCAGCACCGCCCACCTACAACGTCCAGCAAATACATTTTGAACTTAAATTTCGCCATACAAGCCTTCCTCAGGAGAATGGAGAGAGGAAGTCAACAACGTAATGTGACATCTGAAGCAACTGGAAAAGTAGGAACATTTCATCCCCAAACCCAGCAGAAGAAAACAAATAACAAAAATTAGAGCATAAATAAATGAAATCAATAGCCGGGCGCTGTGGTGGGCACCTGTAGTCCCAGCTACTAGGGAGGCTGAGGCAAGAGAATCGCTTAAGCCCAAGAGCTGGAGGTTGCTGTGAGCATTGTGATGCCACGGCACTCTACCCAGGGCGATAAAGTGAGACTCTGTCTCTACCAAAAAAAAATAAATAAATAAACATGGTCTTGATCCCTCCTTTCACATATTATCAACGTTTTGGCAATTTTTGATTCATCTACTCTCCCCTTGCTAAGGTCATTTATCCCCAGAACAGGGTTAGTAAGCGTCTACCACCAACGATCACTACGAGGATTCAATGAAAAAGCACAGCCAAGTAAAGTGACTGATTTACAGGAAGAACTCAATATTGGATAGATGAGAGTGGTTATTTTATGTTAGATTAAACCCTCGTTTGTTTAGCTATATCAAATTTTCTTCTCTGCCTAGTGTCAGGCTCACCTCCCCCCATGGAGCCAGAGTGTCTGGATTCACATCCCAGCTCATAATATTATTTCAGGAAGATTCCCTCAATGTTGGACGTCAATATCCTCTGGACTGACTCTGCAGGACTGTTCAGAGGATTAAATGAGTTATGCTGGCATGCTTAGAAAACTGCATGCACACACGATGAGTGGATTCGAATGTACGGAGGGAGCTCTGTAAGTATTTCTTTTATCTTGACCGCAGATTCCCGGGCATTCTGTGGCTCTCACTTTATCACTTTGCATTAAAGGCCAGAGTGTCTGCTCCACCTTTTCCCTTGCATTTTCTCCTGAGTGTGGCCTAGCCATTGGGGACATGTCAGGGCGGCCTGACTCTGCTGCTGTGGCCTCAGATTCAGTGACAGGGGTGGAGCAGATTAGCGATTCCACTTAACCACCCACTGTGCCACGTTCTGCCTCATGCCTTTCCCCAGTAATCTGCATTAAAAGATTAGGAAATAACAAAGCTATTGAACACTCTATCCCCCCCCAACTAATCATTAATTAATTAATTAGCTTCTATGAGAACCTCACGGGAGTAGAAGAGTTATTTGGCAGGATACATGGTTCAGGCGTTTCTGAATTCCTGGGGAAAACTACACACCACTAAAACTTCATCCTTTAACATGAAATCTCTCATTTTAAGCATATTTTTAATATTTATAAAATTATAAAATGCCACAGGGATATACAGTACCAAATAAATATAAAGTTTAGGGCCATTAAAAAGATGAATTTTCAGGGTGGCGCCTGTGGCTCAAAGGTGAAAGGCGCTGGCCCCATATGCTGGAGGTGAAGGGTTCAAACCCGGCCCTGGCCAAACAGAAAAAAAGATGAATTTTCCATCTTCTCTATCTACAAAAGGAAATATTCTAAGTTCCCAATGTAACAAGAAATCGTTTGTTTGCTTCCTTAAAGAGAGAGATCTGACATCCTCATCAGAAAACGTTCTCCTTCCCTTTTTGATAAAAAATGAAATCTACACTGCTCGGTATTAATGCATTCCTAAGTAACATAGTCCTGTCAGAATATAAACAGGAGACCATTATTCACCATTTCACAGCACTAAAACATTACAAATCTGGGACATTCTGGATTTCGGCTTTTGGTGTAAATATCGTGTACTCTGGTAACAAGATTCCTCCCAATGCAGCCCTCTTTTACTTTACACCAGAATCAGTATAATTCATTCAATAGTTAAAAAAAAAAAAGTATATTAAATACCTATTATTCTGACAAGTCCTGTGCTCGACATTCTCTGCTGAGTTTTACCCTCCAACCCGCAGACCTTTTATATTTAGCAATATGTAAAACCAAAGACCAGTTAACCAAAGCAGAATGGCCAGTTAGGTCAGAGCGCCATCGAATTTCTCCTCTGAGTAGACCGTCTTTGACGTGGAGAACCTTGCCTAGGCACTAAACAGTCCAGAAAGGTCAAAAAGGCACAACCAACAACATCTCCCTTATTTTCTTTTTTTAATTTCAGATTACCATGCAGTTACAGTGTCAGCGTTGTTAGATAAGGTCCCTGTTGGGCTGTGCTCCTCACCCCAGAAATGAGCCATACACCCCGACATTGTGGCCGTTAGGTGAGAGCTCACCAATTCCCGTCTTCTGCCCCCTCTACCCAACTGGAATTAAATTGACTTTTTCTCTTGTGTGGGCCTATATTAGTTCGTCTACTGGCTTCGTGTTGGAAGTGAATACATTGGATGCTTTTAATACCTTACCAAAGAAAATGCTCTCCAACTGTATCCAGGTTAATGTAAAAATGGGCAGTGTCCATCTCTTAATAGCTGAATAATATTCTACGAATAAACCAGAGTTTATTGATCCATTCATGGGTAGGTGTGCCACCTGGGTTGATTCCACATCTTGGCGGTAATAAACTGAGCTATGATAAACTTTCCCTTTTTTTTTGTTTACCCATGCAAACTTCTTTGACTACTTAATCTCAAATATCCAAGTTATAAAAAGGCTTTCTTCCAAAAGACAATTGAAAAAATATTTTGCACCTGTAGAGTTTTGTGGAGGGAAAATAGATCTTCAATAACAAAGTAAGAATTTTATATTTTCTTGACACAGTAAGCTCAGCTTTTAAGGAATTTAACTAAGCAAATATTCAGACAAGTGTGCAAAGACATACACGTATATGGCTATTGTAGTAGTTTGGGGTTTTTTTGCTGTTGTTTATTAACAAAATAAAAATAATTTAAATATAAATAAGAAGTTGGTTAATGATATATTAACAAATGCCTTTATGCAACAACATGTTATATCGTGGTTAAAAAAAAAGAATGTAAAAGATTTACGGGTATAAATGGCTCACAATAGATTAAGTGAAAAGAGAGAGATTATAGTGAGCGGATATATTCTGGTCTCATTTTTATATTTGTGTGCACACACACAGAGCAAAGGACATGGAAAGGAATGGGGCTCTTTGGGGACGTACTTCTCCTCTACATTTTTATCTGACATTCACTAGCATTCCAACATGGATCATGTAAAATGAACTAGTCAATATTTAAAGTACTTTGTAATCTCCGAAAGGTGAAGGAGTGTGTGTATGGCAAGTTAATTTATAAAATGACAGGGAAACAGAATATTGGACAGTCCTTGGGAAAGAAGGTACAGCTGAAAGAGAATCACATATCGGTGTTACAAGAAGCTTGGACAACGATTTGCCTAAATCCCAACTTTGACTTAGAGCTGGACTTACTACTTACATTTTTTTTTAATTTGTTCTTTTTTTTTTTTTATTGTTGGGGATTCATTGAGGGTACAAGAAACCATGTTACACTGGTTGCATTTGTTGGGAAAAGTCCCTTTTACATCGTGTTTTGCCCCCAAAAGGTGTGGCACACACCGAGACCCCAAGACTCCACCCCCCTCACTCCTTCCCTCTCTCTGCTCTTCCTTTCCCCACCCCTCCCTCATTCTTCCTCTCTCTGCTCTCCCCTTCCCCCACCCCCACCATGTCAATAATTGTCATTAATTGTCCTCATATCAAACTTGAGTACATGGGATTCATGCTTCTCCATTCTTGAGATGATTTACTAAGAATAATGTGTTTTACTTTCATCCAGGTTTACTTACATTTTTAAATGTTATTTTAAATTTACAACATTTAAAGTACCCTCTGATGAGCCAGAACGAAGAGGCTACACTCTCCACCTCAAAAGAATAATCTCCTTCTCTTCCATCAGTGCTAAAATTCTTTAAATTGATATCTTGCTTTTGTACCTGTTTTCAGAATCCACCATCCAAACACCAGCATTTTGTCTGATACCCAGAGTTGGTACATGCCCTTGAAGACATTTTCAACAATAAAGCATCAAGCTATGCGATTGCTGTGTATAAAAGCCAAAAAGTGTCATTATGAATAGGATCTCATACATAAAAGCAAATTAAGGGAAAAAACCTCTCTCACCCAACCATCAGCCTCTTCTCACAATCTATTCCCATTGCCTTCTGTGGGATCCTACCACCAAAACTTCTAAATCTGAAACTCAAAGCAAATGAAAACTTTCCTCCAAAGATTAAGACGGAAGAAAAAAATTTAAACGATGTACATTCAACCCAATATTAGCTTTTCATTCCCCCAATTTCCACATTTGATGCTTTGTCCTTTTAAAGAAATGCTTTTCCTTTGAGCTGAATGGTAGAACTGAGTTTTCTTAATTAATCACTTGTTTTGTGTGTGCGTGTGTTTTAATTTTTGCACAGAGCACGGTTACAGAGCTAAGGAAAACATTCTGGTGCATCCTGATGGCCAAAAAGGCCTCAAATAGCCACTGACTCAAGAGCGAATGGTTAACAGAGCTCACCTGTGTGTTAAACTGACTTTGATTAGTATTAACAGACTTTATAAATACCTTCTCCTGAACTAGCCTTCCAATCCTCCTTGCCATCCTAACTATACAGATATGCAAAGGGTTTCTTATTTGGGAAAATGGAGTACCATCTGTGCGTAACTATTGAGCTGCCGATGATATAGCCAAAAAACTACAAATAGTTCCCCTTACAGAGACTTCTCCGGAGGATTTTAAAGACCACAATTTGCTGCCTTCTAATTCTGGATTTTTGGCAAAAAAATGAGATATGTATGGAATGAGAGAGGTTTATAACCTACCCGTAAGGTTATTGCCAGAAAATAAAAAAATATTTAATTTCACTGAACATCCAGAGTGGCATTGCTTTATGAGGAATGGAGTCCTGTTGGAATTACCTGGCAATGTTTTGCTGAGTTTGAATCCTGCAGAAAGAGGTCATTCCCCTGCACATTCATCTACTTGTATATTTTCCACTTATAGTCAAAGATTGTATCGATTGGCCAACAGCCAAATGTAAACTTTTGAAGCTTTATAAGTGTCGTGTTCAGAATACCCCGTGATTGCAGTATTGATGAAGCCAAGCCTTGCAAGACAGACTTGGGTTCAGGAAACCCATTGCTGAACGCTTGACCAAAAGCCTTTTGCAATATCAGGTGAATATCATTAGAAGTGCATTCCAATCATTAAAGGAAATTCTGAATTTTTTCCCTTAGAAGTATATTCTGAGCCATAAAAACACATTCACCATCTATACACATCTTCGCCCATATACCCACATCCACGATCCATGAACTTTGTGTGTATGGTGTCCAAAGATATCAATATAATATGTACGGTATGTATATTATACATTACATCTCATATGTTACACAAATAAACTGCATAACTATAGCTAGGAGGTTACATCATGTGGTTAAAGTATACCTGACGTATTTGCTTACATATGCATAAATGCCTATACATCCATAGGTAATTCTGGAAATAGAAAAAAGCAATCATTAAGTGGAAAATACTTGGGGATGTGTAGCTGAGGAGTTGGGAATTTACAAGACAAATCACCAGTTTTCACGATATATATAGTATATGCCTTTCCAAACTGCACTTTCTTTTTATAAGCCGTATGTACAATTTTATAATTTTAAAAGCTGATTTAGAAACAGGTATTTATAAGATTAAAGAAAATGCACTCTTAATCCTAATTTCAGTTAAATATACAACTAAATTTCTATAAGATAAAAAATGAATTCAAAAGAAAAATGTTTTTGATATTCACAGATCTAATACTGCTGAACAAAAAATTCAGAATCTGATTTTCTTATGTTGTGTATCTATACTCTTTTTCTCTTCATCAACACTGCAATTTCACATCCTTGCTTACAGAAGCAGGAGTATCTCCGAGATAAAATACTGTTAAGTAATCTGGAAACAGTTACCACAAGAAATTGGCAGAAGAAAGGTGCGATAAGAGTTGGGCTTAAACTGGAAAATACTGGGTATCTCATATACTTGAATAAAATATTCTAATAGTTAGAAGGAGGCCAGGGGTTAAAAGGGTGGTCTCGGGTTCGTGGAATATGCCCTTGGCTTGTGAGATACGAGGGGAACAGTAAAACAATCCCCCTCAGATAATCTGTGAGCGTGTATCGTATCCCACGCACAGTGGACATGTCTTGAAGGAGAGTCAGAACCCACGGAGACAAGAAACCGAGTTCTATTATGACCCTTTGCAGTAGGATCGAATCACACAGAAACTCAACCTGGACACACAGGTTTGGTAGAGTCCAGAATCCCCGTGTCCATCCCGTGGTCAACCCTGCAATTAGGGTATTATTTTGAGACCCCAGATCTGTGCACTGTTTTGTTTTTCAGAAAATTCTCATGTGTGGGCAGCCCCTAGGTTATGAACAAGAAAGGTTCTGTAGGCTTGTTCTTAAGCTGGATTTGTATGTAAGTTGGAACAGGTACATTTACCTATTCCTGGGAATTGCCTCTGTTTGTATAAGTAGGATGTTTATAAGGCAGGAACTTAAGATAACAGCCTACATTCATTAGAGCAAACTGTGTGTAAGTCTATGCTTGTAACTTGGGGACTGGCTGTGTCCTTTACTTCCTTACTCAGTTTCCCTATTGCTTTATTTTTGCCGTCTTTGGCTGAGTTTGAACCAGCCACCTCTGGCATATGGGGTCAGCGCCCTACTCCTTTGAGCCACAGGCACCGCCCCAGTTTCCCTATTGTTAACGTTTTGCATACTATGGGGCATTTAGCTGCAGTTTTGATACATCATTATTCACTAAAGCTCATGATTTGCATTGAGATCCACTCTTGTTTCATACTTTATAACTGTTTTGACTAACGCGGCCGCCATTGCAGAGTGAGATAGATAGCTTCTCTGCCCTAAAATTCATCATGCCCCCCTGTCCACTCCTCCTCCGTCCTCCCAACCCCTGGCGCTCACTGATTTTACTGCGACCTTATAGCGCTGTCTTTCCAGAAAGTCACACAGTTGGAATCACATAATATGTAGCCTTTTGAGACCCGTTTCTTTTGCTATCCAAATGAGCATTTACAATGACTTTGCCTTTCCAGGGCTTGATAGCTCATTTCTTCTGATAACTGAATAACATTCCATTGTTAGACTATACCACACTTTGTTTTGTTTGCCCATTAAGTGTTTGAAGACCATTTTGGTCACCTCCAGAAGTCTGCAATTTTTGTTTTGTTTTGTTTTTGTAGAGCCAGAGTCTCACTTTATCACCCTCAGTAGAGTACTGTCGCATCACAGCTCACAGCAACCTCCAGCTCTTGGGCTTAGGCCATTCTCCTGCCTCAGCCTCCCGAGTAGCTGGGACTACAGGCGCCCACCACAACACCTGGCTATTTTTCTGTTTTGCAGTTCGGCGGAGGCCGGGTTTGAACCCACCACCTTTGGTATATGGGGCCGGCGCCCTACTCAATGAGCCACAGGTGCCGCCCCAGACGTCTGCAATTTTGAATCAAGTTGCTGTTCTGTCAATCCTCTCTGTGCCTATCTGCTCTTTCACGTGGGTGACTGTGGTCCTCCTTCCTTTCCTGCCTGCCCTTTTTTTAATGAAAGTGTATCTTTTGAATGACGTATCTTTAAGTTTTCTGGTGTGATATTACCTGTGTTTTCCTCAGTTTTAGCTTTTCTGGTTCCTCCTGAATGAAATGATGCCTATCAGATTCACTGAATCCCTCTTGCTGCAAACACTTCTCTGCATCCTGATACTATAGGAACTATGCTTGAAACAGGAATAAATCCTAGAAAAATTATCTGGACCCCTACCTAACATATTACTTTTGTCTTTCCATTCATCAACTCTTGGCCTTGATCATCTTAAACCAAGATGTACAATGTGGAAAAAAATGCTGGGAGGGACATACAGAAAACAGCTTCAGCTTCACAAAAGTTGGAAGCTTATTATCATTCAGATAGAGTGGACCAGATAATATTATTTATTATAATCTAAATTTATTATATTACATAGTCAAGCCTAAAACAATCACACAGTTAGCATAAGCCAAGTCCCTTAGTAGATGAGATTCTTATTCAAGTTATATAGCATTTTTCATATTGTTCTTAGTGATTAGCACAGACATTAATTAATGGAGTATCTATAATTGTTGCTAATAAGTGCTATAAGGTTTAATATTAATAGAAATGCTTTGATATCCTAAGGTCAAAACATTATTATTATAATTTAAAATTTTGTTACATTTAAATTCTACTTTGAAATTTGTCAGGGACATTATTCAATAAATATTGACCATTCATTCACCCTTTAGAGTCTGCATTTAAAATTTGCATAATCAGTAACAGTGGCTTGTATCTCAAAATCAAAAATGTCCAAATACTAGTTAATCAGAAATACATTAATCAGGCCAGATCTTACTTTTGTAAATTATGATGTGACTCAAGGCAAATGCAGAAAAAAAAAAAAGTATAAAATTGGTGGGGGGGGAATGTGTTAGGCAGACAAATGCACTCCTCTGAAGATGTGGCAAAGTCTTAGTCCCCTGAATCTGTGAATTTGTTGCCTTGTGTGGCAACAAGGACTTTGCAGAAGGATTTAAGTTAAGGATCTTGGGAGGGAACCCAAATTATCCAGGTGGGCTCCTGCAATTAGAGGGGTCCTCGTAAGAGGGAGGTTGGGGGTTAGAGTTTCAGAAGGAGAGGTGAAGATGGCGGGGGGGGGGGGAGTGTGCTGTCCTCGCTGACGAGAAGAGCACGAAGCTCCGAGCAGCTGTAGAAGGCACGCGTCTGGGTGCACAAAATGAGCACGTTAGTCCATAGCTGTTGCTATAATAAGACACCTTAAACTAGTTAGCTTATAAACAACACAAATTTCTTCCTTTATTTTGGAGATAGAATCTCACTTGGTCACCCTTGGTAGAGTGCCATGGCGTCACAGCTCACACCAACCTCAAACTCTTGGGGTCAAGCAATTCTCTTGCCTCAGCCTCCTAAGTAGCTGGGACTACAGGCAGCTGCCACAACACCCAGCTATTTTTTTGTTGCAGTTTGGCCAGGGCCGGGTTTGAACCCTCCACCTTCTGTACATGGGGCCGGTGCCCTACTCACTGAGGTACAGTCACAGCCCTCTCTTTTTTAAATGCTAAAAATGTGTCTAGTGATCAATAACATTTGAGTATACTTTTATTTTAAATTATTTTCAGAAATCTCTAAAAATGAGATATTTACCAAAAATTTAGATGATTTTTTTTTACCAGAGTTTGCCACCATAGGAAAAATGTAGAAAAATACAGATACGTTATTTCATTTTCTCTACTCACAAGTGACTATTACCCTTCCCAGAGAGGAATTAAAAATCTGTAATATCTTCACACTATGGAAGAATGCATTACTCCCAGACTAAATACATCATTAACACCCTCTTAACCGCCTCTCAAAGCAAACGGGAAATTCACAGTAATAAACTCTCACAAATTTTTTCTGCATATGCCTATATGAATGTATTGATTGCAAGCAAAAAAAAAATTAAAAACAGCATTAAGCTGTATTCAATTTGAGTCCCATTTGAAAAAAAAAAAATCCGTACAAACATCATTGCCCAATTTGCATAGTGCTCTTGGAAAAGCAGCAGGATGTCCAACTATGATTGAGCTTGGTCCTTAAATCACAAAATTACATCAACTCCAGGAGTTATGGTTACTTCCATCAGAAAGGTGAAAGTTGCCTGCTCAGTCAGATGACTTTCAGCGATCTGCCAGCACTTGGTGGCCATATGTTTCAAGTTGTAAGATATCCAGTTAGAGTTATAGATGCAGTTTTGCAGTCAGGAAAATGACAAATTTCTCTCCCTTGAAGACATTAACTTTATTCCACTTTGTTCTAACACTGTTTGCAGACAAGGAGAATGATATAGGAGTCTCCGGCTCTCTCAATGAACATAATTCAGGATGAACTTACTGCGACATTCTCACGGGGCTTTTCCCCAACCTTGTGCATTTCTACTTATGCTCAGTCTTATCTTCCACCAACATTGTCTCACCTATTCTCTTATCCATTTCTTATTTGTTCAGTAATGGCAAAGTTATTCATTCAATAATGAGAAGAATTATCCACTATGATTGCCTGGCTGTCAAGCCAGCGTTAGTCCACAAGCAAATAGTGTCACTTAATGGGACAACTTAAAAAACACACACGGTGGGCATGTCCATAACATTTCACACTGTTAATGAAATGTTTAATATGCAAATATTTTAATAGCATATCTTGCATCTGTATATGAATCCATAAGAACTCTCTTTCTTTCCATCTTAAATGCTATACTTTTTTGCTTAGTCTAAGTGTACCTGATTCCTTAATTTACATTTTTAGGTCTTTCAAATTATATATACTCAGATAGAAAGGTACTATTTCTTTCCAGAACTTTTGGTCACAAGATGAGACCAGTTCCCTAATCTTTCTATTCTACTTAAACATTTTTTTCTTTTACTCCACTACAAATTTTGCTTTTTTCCTTAATGTCAGTTTACGCACATATTTTTTTCTTTTTATCAAACCCAAATACAATGGTCTCTTTTTATTAAGTAATAAAGATATTACTTAATAAAGATGCCCTGCTCTACCAGAGCCTACAGCCTACATTAATTGTAGGAGACAGAAGATAAATTATAAATCATGTGGATTTATAGAAAAATTCAGGGGTGATACATGATTGAAGAACATAAAACAAGACACTATGACAGAGCAAATGGCCATGAGGACAGCAGAGTCTAAGGAGGGAAGTAGGTCCTCCTGAACAGGGCACATCTAAGCAGACGTCTGAATGATAGCAAGAGGGCAGATAAGCAAAGATCTTGGAGATAACAGTCCAGGTAGCAGGAAAGGCCATTATTAAGACTCTAAAGCTGGCTCAGTGCCCATAGCTCAGTGATTAGGGCACTGGCCATATACCCCAGGGTCAGCAGGTTTGATCCCACCTCAGGCCTGCAACTACAACAACAACTACAACAACTAATAGCCAGGCATTGTGGTGGGTTCCTGTACTCCCAGCTACTCAGGAGGCTGAGGCAAGAGGATCACTTAAGCTCAAGACTTTGAGGTTGCTGTGAGCTGTGACACCGTGGCACTCTACTGAAGGTGACAAAGTGAGACTCTGTTTAAAAAAAAAGTCTAAAGCAGGGTTAGCTATGCTTTTAAAACAATGACCAAATCGATATTGCCAATGGCATAGGAAAGCAGAGGAAGAATGACATATCCGTAAGATTGGAAGAATAAGCAGGCACTGTTCCCGACAGAGTCCGCAGTGAAAGTTTGGGTTTGATTCTACATGTAAAGAAACTTTTTTTTTTTTTAATAATTTTATTGAATCATAATTATGTACATTGGTGCAATCACAGGGCACGATTCATATACATTCAGAAATATTTTGATCATACTGTTACAGATAGCCTTCATGGCATTTCCTTGATCACTATATA
>CAUYON010000089.1:0-17496 GCA_963573935.1 Arctocebus calabarensis
GCACCTGTGGTCCCAGCTACTTGGGAGGCAGAGGCAGGAGACTCGCTTGAGCCCAGGAATTGGAGGTTGCTGTGAGCTGTGATGCCACAGCACTCTACCCAGGGTGACAGCTTGAGGCTCTGTCTCAAAAAAAAAAAAAAAAAGACCATTTTTCCACAGAGGCATGGGGAAGTGAGGAGGGGGAACTGACAAGAGGTAGAGCTCAGGAGGTGATGTGAGTGAGGAGGAGCGGCTGTAAATACAGATGAAGCTTCTCTCACTTGCCCCCCACTCACTTCCTGCTGTGCAGCCCGGTTCCTAACAGGCCACAGACAAGTACTGGTCCATAGCCCAGAGGGTGGAGACCACAGCTGTAGAAAAACTCCCCAGTAACTAGGGTTCTCCATAAGCCCCTAGAACTGCACTATCATTTATACCCCAATTTATTTTTCTTTTTGTCACCCTGCTGTCTGGACTAGAGTGCCCTGGCCTCAGCCTAACTCCCAGCAACTTCAAATTCCTGGGCTCAAGTGATCCTCCAGCCTCAGACTCTGAAGTAACTGGGACTACAGGGGCTCACCACAATGCCCAGTTAATTTTTGTTTTAAATAGACACTAGGGTCTCAGCCTTGCTCAGGCTAGTCTTGAACTCCTGAGCTCAAGCAATCCGCCTGCTTCAGCCTCTCAGAGTGCTAAGATTATAGGCATGAGCTACCATACTGGCCCCATTTCTTTAAAGCCAAGATTTGCACCTAACTGCCCTGCATCCTGAAGTCCTCAGATAGTCAGAGAATTAAGGTTAACGCTAATAGGCTTCGTTCACCAGCTCAGGTCTCTGCCCCAAGATGAGTTCTGGGTTGGTGAGGAATCTTGAGAGCATCATGTTCTTTTGTGTGCAAGACTCAAGCAAGCAGCCTCTCGTTCTGCTCACCTCCCCACCACCTGGCTACCAGGACGCCCAATCAGAATTTGTGAACTGAGTAGATAAGTGAATGATTTAGGGTCTTACCCACGTTCCAATCAGGTAAGCCATCTCTCATTACTGCGACCTGGGGCCAAAGGAAAAAATAAAACAAAACAAACAAGAACATCTTTTCATGCTTTACCAAAGACTCAGATACTCTGAAGACTCATGTCTTCTTGTTCTTGATGATTTCATAAAGTCCAAACATTTCTTTATTATTGAATACTTTTGTGTCAGCTAAGTGGTTTGAAACAGTAAATCCTGGTTCTACATTGATTTCATAACAGAAATGTGGCCAATTGAAAAATAATGTTGGGCCCCGTGCAGTGGCTCATGCCTGTAATCCTAGCACTCCGGGAGGCTGAGGCGGGTGGATTGCCTGAGCTCACAGGTTCCAGGCCAACCTGAGCTAAAGCAAGCCCCCATCTCTAGAAATAGCATTGTGGTGGGTGCCTGTAGTCCTAGCTACTTGGGAGGCTGAGGCAAGAGGATTACTTGAGCTCAAGAGTTTGAGGTTGCTGTGAGCTGTGACGCCAAGGCACTATACCGAGGGCAACAAGTGAGACTCTGTCTCAAAAAAAAAAAAAAAGAAAAGAAAAGAAAAAAAGAAAGAAAGAAAAGAAAAGAAAAATAATGTTAAGGAAAGCAACATGTTCAAATGGTGGAGTTCTAGGATCTTCTGAATTAATCAATTAATTAATCAAGTAACATATCTCTTTGGCGCCATGCATTCTGATAGACCTGAGGAATCTTTCAGCCTGGTGGTGGGTGGATATTTCTGACCCAGTGTCTTCTCCTGGCGCCTGTTTCCTGCTATGGATTTCTTCCACACCTGTGCATCCTTTGCTGCTTTGCCTGTTGCGACGGGTTCCAAGGTCTGATTGTGCTAGGTTGTAATTCCACATGCTGCCAGTAGATGCCTCTCTCTAACACCTGATGCTGCCATGGCTGAAAATGTTGGTTTCCGTGTGCCAATTAGAACAGCATAAAAGGGCTGGAGGGTGGATCACGCCTGTAATCTCAGCACTCTAAGAGGCTGAGGCTGGTGGATTGCTTGAGCTCAGGAGTTGGAAGCCAGCCTGAGCAAGAGCGAGACCCTGTTTCTACAAAACAGCTGGATGCTGTGGCAGGTGCCTGTAGTCTGCCACTTGGGAGGCTGAGGCAAGGGGATCACTTGAGCCCAAGAATTTGAGGTTGCTGTGAGCTGTGATGCCCAGGCACTCAACCCCAGGGCGACTGAGTGAGACTCTATCTCCAAAAGAAAAAAAAAAAGAACAGTGTAAAAGATAATCTTGGGTGGCGCCTGTGGCTCAAGGGGTAGGGCGCCAGCCCCATATACCAGGGGTGGCCAGTTCAAGCCCAGCCCTGGCAAAAAAACTGCAAAAAAAAAAAAAAAAAAGCCCATATGACTTAGAAAGTCACACATGTGAGTCTGAGATAGAATACATGCTTAGAAAAGTCCTGAGAAGGTCCTATACTTTTACCAATGGATTATCTCTAGAATTGGTTAAAGGAGTAAGTGAAGGCTCAGATAGAGTTGTAAGATGCCTGGCTAAGTACCTGTATTTAAAATATGCCCCAACAAAGCCAATCTGCAAACAATGGGAAAGGGGTGTGTGTGTTTATTTACATAAATTTATTTTATCTTTTTATTTATTTATTTAATTTTATTTTTGAGACAAAGTCTTATTATGTCGCCCTCAGTAGAGGCATCACAGCTCACAGAAACCTCAAACTCTTGGGCGTAAGCGATTCTATTGCCTCAGCCTCCCAAGTAGCTGGATAATTTCAATTGCCCTATCTTCAATTTCACTCATTCTTTTTTTGCTCAAATATGCTATTGAATTCCCTCTAGAGAATTTTTCATTTCAGTCGTACTTTTCAACTCTAGAGTTTCCATTTGGTTTTTTCTTGTAATTTCTATCTCTTTCTTTATATTCTCATTGTATTTATACATCATTTTCCTTGTTTTCTAAATTTCTTTGTCTATGATTTCTTTTAGCCCCTTGCATATATATATATATATATATATATACACACACACAGAGTCTCTCTACCTTGTTTTCTAAATTTCTTTGTCTATGATTTCCTTTAGCCCTTTGAGCATATATATATATTTTTTGAGACAGAGTCTCACTACAGAAGAGTGCACATGGCATTAAAGCTCACAGCAACCTCAAACTCTTGGGCTTAAGCAATTCTCTTGCCTCAGCCTCCCAAATAGCTGGGACTACAGGTGCTTGCCACACACCTGGCTATTTTTCTGTTGCAGTTGTTTAGCGGGCCCAGGCCGGGTTTGAACCCACCAGCCTTGGTGCATGTGGCCGGTGCTGTAACCACTGTGCTATGGGCGTGGAGCCACATAAATTTATTTTAGTGTGTGAGTGTGTATATAGACTTATTTATTTTAGTTCCTGACATCAAGGAAATCTCTTTCAAAATACTAGTTGGGTACAGCTAAGGAAACTTCAGTGACCACACATAATGTAGTCATTGATTAAAAAAAAAAAAAGATAGGAAAAGTCACTAAACAAATGGTTAACTGTAGTTCTCAATAATCAAGAATAGTAAACCCTGGGAAAGGACAATTTGATTTTCAGAGTTATCACAATATAATATTCAAATGTCTAGTTCTCAGCAAAAATTACAAAGAAGGCCAGACATGGTGGCTGTAATCCTAGCACTCTGGGAGGCCAAAGTGGGTGGATTATCTGAGCTTGGGAACTTGAGACCATCCAGAGAAACAGTGAGACCCCATCTCTACTAAAAATAGAAAAACTAGCCAAGTGTTGTGACAAGGCACCTGTAGTCCCAGCTACTTGAGAGGCTGAGACGAGAGGATCGCTTGAGCCCAAAAGTTTGAGGTTGCTGTGATGGGCTATGATGCCATGGCACTCTACCAACAGTGATAAAGTGAGACTGTCTCAAAGAAAAAAAAAAATCTCTTTATAGAAATCTTTCGTGTTCTATGTTAGATATATTATATTCCCAGGTATTACATTTCCTAGGAAGCTACTATAAAAAGTGTAGAGCAGGGGTCCTCAAACTACGGCCCATGGGCCACATGCTTCGATGTGAATTGTATTTGTTCTCGTTTTGTTTTTTACTTCAAAATAAGATATGTGCAGTGTCCATAGGAATTTGTTCATAGTTGTTTTTTTTTAAACTACAGTCTGGCCCTCCAACGGTCTGAGAGACAGTGAATTGGCCCCCTATTTAAAAAGTTTGAGGACGCCTGGCGTAGAGTCTTTGGTTTTATTCTAGCTTGACTGTTATTGCCATATATGAAGGCTATTGATTTACGGGCATTAATTTTGCATCCAGAGGTGCTGCTATATTCCTTGTTAACTTCTAAGAGCTTTGAATTTGAGTCCCTAGGGGTTTCCAGATGTAAGATCATGTCATCTGCAAAGAGGGAGAGTTTGACCTCCTCTGCCCCTGCTTGAATACCCTTAAAATCCCAAATCTGCAGATGCCAGCGTGGTTGTGGAGAGAAGGGAACACTTCTATGTTGCTGGTGGGATTGCAAACTAATACAACCTCTGTGAAAACAAGTGTGTAGAATTCTTTTTTTTTTTTTTTTTTTTTTTTACAGAGTCTCACTATTTCACCCTTGGTAGAGGGCCATGGCATCACAGCTCATAGCAACCTCAAACTCTTGTGCTTAAGCTATTCTCTTGCATCAGCCTCCCAAGTAGCTGAGACTATAGACGCCTGCCACAATGCCTAGCTTATTGTTTTTTTGTTATAGTTCTCATTGTTATTTGGCAGGCCCCAAGCCAGTTTTGAACCTTCTGGCCCCATTGTATATGGCTGGCACCTTAGCTGCTGAACTATAGGCATGGAGCCAAGTAAGGAGAATTCTTAAAGAATTAAAAGTCGACCTTCCATTTGATCCTACAATCCCATTACTAGGTATCTACTCAAAGGAACAAAAATCATTTTACCACAAAGTCATTTGCACTGCAATGTTTATTGCAGCTCAATTCACAATTGCCAAGTTATAGAAACAACCTAAGTGCCCCTCAAACCATGAATGGATTAACAAACTGTGTCATATGTACACCACGGAGTACTATTCAGCCATAAGGAAAGATGGAGACTTTACATCTTTTATGTTTATCTGGATGGAGTTGAATCTTAGTAAAGTATCTTAAGAAAGTAAAACAAAATGTCCAATGTACTCAGTACTAATATGAAACCGATGCCATACTGCTTTTTGAAAAATCTGGCTCACACTTAATGTCGGAGCTATTTCCAGACCTATTTACTAGGCTGTAATTTGGTGAATTCTACCTTCTACTTTACCTGTTTTTTTTTCCTTCAAGTTTCTACTTGAGGCTTAGGTTTTGTGAGCTACCTACTTATAAACTAGCTTGAGTGTAAGAGGGAAGGACTACTTAGCTGAGCTGTGCCCCAGGAGAATCCACCCTGGGGGAAGATTCAATATTTAGTATCAGAATTTAGCAGAGCCAAGCATGGGTCATCACATCAGCAAAGTTCATCAGGTGTTATAGGAGATTCTTGGAAGAATAGAATACATAGTAATTGTATGGTAAATAATACTTACTGAACATCTATTCTGTACTGGACATAAAGAAAATAGAGCTACATTACTATGTATTTGTGATGTCAGGCCTGTACTAAGTTCAATACTTGTAATCTCATTTATTCACTACAATTTTATGAAATATCTTTCTCAGCCCTGTTCCAAGTGAACAAGAACCTTCCCAATGTCCAGGAAGTTGGGAGGCCAAAGAAAGTGCAATATGCAGTTTTTCAGAAAGAAGCATTCAGTAAGGACTTATGAACAGAAGCCACATCCTGAGTGGCAAGGTGAGGAGAGATGATGGATCACCACAGGGTGACCCCATCCAGGGCTTATGTACCACAGGGAAAGAATATGGAGGACAATTAAAGTTGACTCCTCAGTGAAAGACAAGAAATCTATGTGAATCTACCTAAGGGCAGGATTTATAGTAACAGTAGATAAAGTAGTGATTTTAGAAGCATTCTTAGAACAAGGGTTACTCCAAAGTCAACATGGAAGATTAGCATCCAAGGTGGAGTTAGTTTTGCCTCCACAAACCCTCCTTTTTTAAGCAAGAAAATTGTCAGAGAAGTAGAATTTGCCACAATCACATAGCAAATAAGTGATAGAGTTGAGCTTTGAAAAAATCATGTCTAAATCATAATCTCTTTGTGTGGAGATATATAGGATAGTAAGGAATACTTGTGGGACTCTGAGTTCACTATGGTTTGCATGTAATCTATTAAAATCTTACCAGTTTTTTCCTTAAACATAATTCTGATTTACAGATGAAATATGTTCTAGACTTGCTTCAAAATAATTCAGAGGGTGGGGATTAGGTAGAAGAATAGATGGGACAAGATTGGCCATGAGTTGATAATTGAAACTGGATGAATAGAAGCATGGGAGCTCATTGTATGGATTTAAATAGTGACTACTCAATTAATCACTTTTCACGACAGCAGCTGTTGAGAAAATATACTATTTTTTAGGGCAATGACTCACTTTCTTTGGATGAATGACTTTTTACCCTGTCACACTCTAAGTAAATATACAGCAAGAAGTGTTATTTCAATGTCATGTTTTTAGACAAAGACACACTCACCAATTTACTCAACAACACTTTCTAGTTGGAAGATATAACATAGAACAAATTCGAATTGCCTACTGTGTTTTGGATGAAGCCAACCTTTTTGCTTTGCATGTGTATGTCAAGTAAGAGACGAGGAAGCAAAGCCATGGATGACTATTTAATCTGCTTCTTGTATGTGCTTTTTCTATCTTTAGCCTTTTTTTCTCTTGCTCCAAAGATGGTTTTCCATGCCATAACTTTATTTTTAAGTGTAATTTGAATGTAAGATGGTCCCAAAGTTTGAGAAGTTAGTGAGGAAAACTGTGCAGAAAGAAGACTGCACCTGGGGGTGGCACCTGTGGCTCAGTGGGGAGGGTGCTGACCCCATATGCGGAGGTGGCATGTTCAAACCCAGCCCCAGCCAAAACCTGCAAAAAATAAAATAAAAATTAAAAAAAAAAAAAAAAAGAAGACTGCACCTTCCCAAGATCAACTTTCCACCTCTCTCTACTCTTCATCACCCCCATCAAGTCTTCTCTTCCTCTCTGGATGGGTATGATGATCTTTCGTTATATTACACCTTATGTATGAGTTGCATTTATTTAATTTCTAAATATTATTAATTACTTACTGGTAGAGGCTAAATTGTATCCCTCCCCAGATTCATATGATAATTATGTTCTAAACCCCAGTACCTTAGAATATGACTGTATTTGGAAATAGGGTTTTTAAGGAGATAACTAAGTTAAAATGAGGTCATTAGGGTGGACCCCACTCTATTATGAGTGGCATCCTTATAAGTAAAAAAATCTGAACACAGTATGTACAGAGGGAAGACCATGTGAACACACAGGGAAAAGATGGCCAATTAAAGATAGAGAGAGTGACCTTAGAAGAAACCAATCTTGCTAACACTTTCATCTTGGACTTTAAGCTTTTACAGTATAAGAAAATAAATTTCTGTTGTTTAGACCATCCAGTCTATAATACTTTGTTGTGGCAGCCCTAGCAAACCAATACACTTATCTAAACTTGTCCTTGTACACTCAGAGGAAGCATTTTCAGGAATGGATTAAACTCATATGAAGTGAGAGATAGGTATACTTTTCTCTCTTGTTTTGGATATGTTTGAAATTTCCTATAATAAAACTTTTAAAAAAAACATTAAAAATATTTTTTGGCTAGCATATTTTCAAATAGAATATTATTGATCTTCAGTGACCTACTACAATACTATGTGTTAGAAGCTGTTCACAGGTGTGATATTGAAAATAAGTAACAAGCCAGAAACAGCGGCTCATGCCTGCAATCCTAGCACTTTGGGAGGCCAAGGCAGGAGGACTACTTGAGGTCAGGAGTTCTAGACCAGTCTGAGTAAAAGCAAGGCCCTGTCTGTAAATAAAATGGAAAAATTCACTGGTTGTGGTGAATCCCAGCTACCTGTGAGGTTGAGGTAGGAGGACTGTTTGAGCCTAGGAGTGAGAGGTTGCAGTGAGGTGTGATGATACCACTGCACTCTAGCTCAGGTGAAAGAGAGAAACACTATCTCAAAAAAAAAGAAAAGGAACCTCTGGTCAGTAGGAATGATTCAGTCTTTTTCCTGGTGAAGGCCTGCTACCAATGGTGTTAGATGTCTCTGAATATTAGTCAGAGCTTTGTCCCTTGGCCTTCTTTGACACATGGATCAAGATTACTCCAAAAATAGAAAATTTGGTCAGTTCTGCACAGGGGCTTTGGAATGTGGCAAAATGGTTCAGAGGAATTTTGCTAGGAGTTGGACAGAACTGATTTTGAATCTTGGCTATACTACTTACTATCTGGATGATCAATCTTGCATAAATTGATTGTCTTCTCTAAATCCTAATTTCTTCATCTGTAAAATAGGGATAATAACACCTAGCTTTTATGATTGTTGGAAGGAGTAAATGAAATCATATATGTAATGTGCCAGGTCATTACTATTACACTGTCTTAAAGAGATGTGGCAATTCAGAATGACTAAATCTTTGGCTTGTGTCCATTTGACATGACCTAGGTTAAACTGTCATATGTGTCATTTTCTGTGTGTTATTACTTCTCTTAAGGTAACTGAAGTCAGCTGGCATCCTGCCTTTGATTTCACAATTTTTCACCTCATGTGATTGTCAGAAAATGAACAAATTTCAACATTGCTTTTTCATAAAAAACACAAAATGTATCTAGAAGTAAAATTGCAGAAACTATCAAGACCATTATGACAAAAATTACGAACTCTCCTCAGAAGTTGTTGAAGAAGACTTCTATGGTTCGAATGTATGTCCCCTGCAAAATTCATGTTCAATCCCCATGGTAGTGCCATTATGGAAAGTGATTTTTTGGGGGGAAGTGATTAAGTCAGGAGGGCTGCGCCCTCAGGAATAGATTTAGTGCCTCATAAAGGGGCTGGAGGAATTTGCTTAGGCTCCTTTTGCCTTGCATCTCTTTTCCTCTTTCCCCAGGAGAGAACATAGCATTCAAGGTGCTTTCTTGGATGCAGAGGCCAGGAACCTGCCTCATCAGACACGGAACCTGCTTGTTCTTTGAGCTTGGACTTCCCAGTCTCTAGAACCGTGAGGAAAGGCTTATCTGTTCTTTATGAATTGCTCAGTCTCAGGTATTTTATTATAGCAGCACAGAAGAACTGAGACAAAGACCTAAATTGAATAAGAAATATGCCATTTTCATAAATGGGGAGACTTAGTATGATGAAGATGTCAAATTTGTCTAATTTAATTTATAAAGTTAATGTGATTATAATAAAAATTCCAGCAGAGTTTTTCATAGATCTTGAGGAGTTTGATAATTCATATGGAAAAGCAAATATACAAAATTCGCCAAGAGAATTTTGAAGAAGAATAACATAGTGGTACTTGTCCACCTTGGGTATGACAGCTTATTATAAAGCTATAGTAATCAAGTAAATATCACTTTTTCCCCTGAGACAGACAAATGGAACAGAATTGAGAACCCAGAAATAGAGCTATATATATGTGGATACATATATATATATATATATATATATTTTATATATATGTGTGTGTGTGTGTGTATATATATAGAGAGAGAGAGAGAGAAGGAGAGAGAGAGAGAGAAAACTATATATAAAAAGAAACTTGATATATGATAAAGGAGACATTAATCAGTGGGGATTAGTCAATAAATGATGCTGACCTAATTGTTCATCCACCCACAAAAAAATGTTTTCACTCCTACCATATAGCCATAAAGAAAAAGAAATTCCATGTAGATTAAAGATCTAAATGAAAATCAAAGCACCAGCCATAAAGAAAAAAAACTGACAAATTTGACTCTTTTAAAATGTAAAACTTTTGTGCAACAAAAGATGCCATAAACAAAGTGGAAACAATCACATGCTGGAATAAGATATTTCCAAAGCAATTAAGTATAAATGGTTGACACTCATAATACTTGAAGAACTCTTAAAATGATTTAGGAAAAGACAAGTTGTTCAGTAGAAAATAGGCAAAAAAAACTATATAAACCAATGATTTTCAATTGTTGGTGTGTTATGACGTTTTTGAAAGTTCAAAACACAGTAAGTATATTCTTTTTTTAACTCTTCTTTTTTTTGATCAACATAATTTAAATGTGCCATGGAAGTTTAACTACAGGTTCAAGTGTGCCTCTAGATAAAAAAGGATGAAAAACACTGTTATAGACAGAAGAAGAGGCTGGGTACAGTGGCTCAAACCTGCGATCCCAGACTCTGGGAGACTGAGGAGGATCACTTGATGTCAAGAGTTCCAGACCAGCCTGAGCACTGCAGCAAGACCTTGTGTCTAGAAAAACAAAAAATTAGCTGGTAGTGCGTGCTGATAGTCCCAGCTTCTTAGGAGATTGCACTGGGCTATGATGACACCATTGCCCCATCTCCAAAACAAACAATCAAACTAAATTAATAAAGAGTAGATCTATTAATAATAGATCAAGTTGGTAGAACTTAAAAAAATCTATTCTTCCAGGTATTGGTAAAAATATATAGCAGGCCAGGCACAGTGGCTCACAGATGTAATCCTAGCATTTTGGGAGACTAGGAGGATCACTGGAGGCCAGGAGTTCAAGGCTGAAGTGAGCTATGATTAGGCAAAAAAAGAAAAAAAAAAAAGCTTATAGCAATAAAGTTTTCATACACTTTGAGGGGAGGGAAAATGGGTAAACCTCTATGAAGAGAAATGTTTCTTTTCCCTTGGACCCCCTACCTGTGGGAAGGTTCTAGGAAAAACTGAAGATGCCTATGGCATAGTTTTGTTCTTCAATAATTTTTTTTTTTTTTTTGAGACAGAGCCTCAAGCTGTCACCCCGGATAGAGTGCTGTGGCATCACAGCTCACAGCAACCTCCAATTCCTGGGCTCAAGCGAGTCTCTTGTCTCCACCTCCCAAGTAGCTGGGACTACAAGCACCCGCCACAAAGCCCGGCCATTTTTTGGTTGCAGCTGTCATTGTTGTTTGGTGGGCCCAGGCTGGATTCGAACCCACCAGCTCAGGTGTATGTGGCTGGCGCCTTAGCCCGTTGAGCCACAGGTGCCGAGCCTCTTCAATAATTCTGATACTACTCTCATGTTACAGGAACATGAGAAGACTGCTGTTCCTCAATTTCTTCACTTAAGTTGGCCTTGTGGTTTTCTTTCCAATGAAATGTGAATAAGCAGTATGTGTCATTTCTGGGAAGAAGTTTTTAGCTGCTGCTATGCTGGTCTCTGACCTCTTACCTGCTCCTAAAGTCTTGGAGACATTTGTTGGTACAGAGGTGCCATAAGCTCAAAGCAGTCAAGAAACACGAGCCAACAGGTGGAGGCCAGGTTCTCTGGAAAGTCACTGTCACCCTACTGGACTTTATGTGAGTGAAAAAGAAACCTTTTATATCATTGACATTTTAAGGTTGTTTGTACTGCAGCAAAACTTAGTCTTTCTGACTTAATAAATGTATATCCATTGACTGAGTGCTACTTCAGAGTATATGCCTTAGAAAAGCTCTAGCAAATATGCACAAGGAATTATTACATTTTTAACTGTAAAAAGTTACAATTAGCTAAATGTTTATCCAAAGAAAAACAAATGAATAAATTATATGTTCATAAAATTGAATACTAGAATTCAATTGATTCAACTAGAACTACAGATAAATCTCAAAAATAATGATGAGCACAACAAAAACAAAATCCTCAAGATATATTAAGAATTCGCATGGCATGATTCCATTTATACAGTTTTAAAATATGAAAAGTAATACTGTCTGTTTATGAACATTTAACATATGTGGAGACTTCAAAAAGTTCATGGAAATATGAAATTGAAAAATAAAAAAAATATATAAGCTTTATTTCTCAACACAAACTCCATCAAGTTTAGGACACTTTTGGAAGTGATGATACTAGACATTTAGTTTACTTTGAAGTACTGAGGGTCCTGGGAGTCCTGGGAATTGAACTATGTCAATGTTATCATTTATTTTTTTGTTGTTGTTGGGGATTCTTTGAGGGTACAAGAAAATTGCTATCATTTTTACATTAGTAACTGAAGAAAAACGTGTGACCTTTAAAGATTTTTTTTTTAAGATTAGGCCAAAAAAAAAAAAAAAAAAAAGTCAGAGAAGCCAAATCCAGACTGTAAGGTGGATACCTAACAATTTCTTATTGAAGCTCACAAAATTGCCCTTGTTTGATGAGAGGAATAAGCGGAAGCATGGTTGTGCTGGAGAAGGAGTCTATGGGGAAGTCTTCCTGGAAGTTTTTCTGCTAAAGCTCTGTCTAACTTTCTGAAAACACTCTCATAATAACCAAATGTTACCATTCTTTGGCCTTCCAGAATGACAACCAGCCAAAGGCCTTGAGCATCCTCCAAAAACTGTTGGCTGGGACATTTGCTCTTGACCAGTCTGTTTTTGCTTTTACTGGACCTCTTCTACTTCTTGGTAGCCATTGCTTTCATCATGCTTTGTCTTCAGGACCACAACTGGTACAGCCATGTTTTATCTCCTCTTACAATTTTTTGAAGATTTATTTCAAGATCCTGATCCTGGATGTGTAAAATTTCCATTGAAAATCTCTGCTTTTGTCTGCAGCAGGTCTGGGCACAGAGGTTTTGACACCTATTGAGTGGAAAGTTTACTCAACTTTAATTTTTCGGTCAGAATTGTGTAAGCTGAACCAACTGAGCTGTCTATGGTGTTGGCTATTGTTTCTGCTGTTAATCATTGGTCTTCTTCAATTAAGGAATAAAGAAAATGAATTTTTTTCCTTGTAAATTGACACGGATGATCTGTTGCTGCAGGCTTCATCTCCAACATCATCACGTCCCTTTTTAAGGAGTTATCCACTTGTAGCTGCTGATTTCTTCGGGATGTTGTCCCCATAACCTTTTCCTAAAGCATCATGGTTTCACCTTTCTTCTACCCCAGTATGACCATAAATTCAATGTTTGTTCTTCAGTTTTAGCAGAATTCATGTTGCTCTGATGGAGGTTCTTTTTCTTTTTCTTTTTTTTTTTTTTTGTACGAAAGGTCTTTATTGGCGGGGGAAGCTGCAGAGCAGCATTAAGGAGGAGGGGAGAGAGAGAGAAACGGAGGAAGAGAGGAGAGAGAGAACAGGAGAGGAGAAGAGACACACATGGGGGATGGGAGAGAGGAGAGGGAGAGGGAGAGGGAGAGGGGAGAGGGAAGAGAGGAGAGGGGAGAGAGGAGAGAGAGCGGAGGTTCTTTTTCAAATTGATGTCTTGTCTTCTTCGTTCCTCAAACTAGATCTTGTTCAGACATGTTATAACAAATTAGCATGAGTTTATTTGGGTATGCAAAACGTTTGAAATCCATACATAGTTTTTTTCATAATATGCATTTTCCACATACATTTTGAAGACCCTTTTATGTGTAGTGAAAGTAGAAACCTGTGCAGGTGATGATAGAAGTTTGAGTATTTCCTCTGTGGAAAGAAAGGTGCATTAAGTGATGAATGATTGATATTCAGAATATTCGAAGAATTCCTATAAATAAACAAATGACAAATAATCCAGTAGAAAATAGTCACAAATCTATACTGGGTTTAGAAAAATCAAATTTGGCATTAAAACAGGATATAAGGGAGACGTCATTTATATTTATATTGTTTCATTTCTTAAACTGGGTGGGTAAGGGGTACCCCAGTGTTTGTTATTTAGTTATCCATGCCTTTTGGTATACCCATGAAGTGGCTAGGAAGGGAGCATTAGGTGCACAACAATGCACCTGACAGCGATACCATCATAGTTCATTGCAGCCTTGATCCTCTGGCCTCAGCCCCTAGGATAGCTGGGACTACAGGTGCACATAACTGTGCCTGTCTAATTCTTTTTGCTATTAAAGAGATAGGGTCTCATTATGTTGCCCAGTGTGACCTTGAATTCCTGGGCCAAGTGAACCTCTCACCTCAGCCTTCTGAGTCACTGGGATTACAGGCATGAGCCACCATGCCTAGCTTAATAAAACTTTTTTGAAAAAGCAATTGGGGGAGGAAAAAAAACCTAGTCTTATAAGCTAGACGTCTTTATCTCCATCTTTTACTATAACTTGCTCTAGGTCTCTAATAAGTGGCAGAAATAGAATTTTCATGCATGTCCAAAGTCCGTTCTCTTTCGACTATTTTGAGTGTAGCCTTCTCTGGAAGTATGGTATTGGGTGGTAACATTGTTAACTTGTTCATTCAAACTCATCTTTAACTGATAGAATAGGTGGGTACCTATTGCCCTACGTGTTTTCAGTGAAGAAAGAATTATCGGTCCTTTCGAATTCCTTTCTGCATCCTCTTTGCTGTTGTTCTTGCTCATTACTTCCATTCTTCAGGAAGTGATTCCTGGTATCTGTTTGGAGAAATGGGAAAGTACAGCCTTGGATTATCAGTATCTCAGAATCTCCAGTGAAATTTGGTTGTTCTTGCTTGCCCGGCATCCATTCCCTATTCTTTTGGTAATAGCACTTGCAGCAGTTAGGAGTATTTGGCTGCAAATAGCTGGAAACACAACTAACTGTAGCCAAACAAAAAGGTTTCTTGTGGCACATAATAAGCCTGGAGGTTGGCAGCCAAGGCTATTGAAGAGACTCATGGAACTATTGATTATCCAGGCAATTTCTATTTTTCAGGTCTACCAGCGTTGGAGTGGGGATGTGCTTACCATGCTTGTTGCCTCATTAGTCATAAGATGACCACATCCCTGGCATCACATCCATATTCCAAACAGAAAGAAAGGCAAAGGGCAAAAAAGCAAAAGAGTCATGACAAATCTTTTTTTTCCAGGACAGAAAATCTTTCCCAAACTTTCCACCCAGCATGCTTCTGCTTATTTCTTATTGGTTGGAAACGAAACACGTGGCCACTCCTAAACCAATAATAGGACTAAAGAAATAAGATTTCTAATCATAACTCAGCCTAGCGTGTGGGATAAGAGCCAACCCTCCCTAAGTTCAAGGGATCTCCATTTAACTTGAATAGATACTATTCTGTGCAGGAATGGGGGGGAATATATTTTAAATGGGAGTGGACAATATTTATTATGGAGCTTTCATTTTCCTTCGGGGAATTCAGTCTCCCCCATATTCCACCCATGTGCATCAGATGAAGTATTCCTATTCACAAGCCACATCGGGGGAACGGACAGGATGACCCCAGTTCCTGCCAGAACTTTAGCTGGGGCTATTGAGGAAGTATTACCTTCTTGGAATGTTGATTCTAAGGAAGCAGAGACTCTGATCTACTAGAACCCCAAGTCTGTATGGGGTCTATACCCAAGGTGACAAGTGAGACTGTCTCAAAAAGAAAAAAAAAGAAAAAAGAAGAAATGTATCGCTCATGACTTGGCTTATAGCTGTATTTACAAGTGTTAAATAAGAAAAAATTCCATTGAAAAAGTGCAAATTGGGCTATGTAGAAAAGGAGGAATATGACAGAGCAGCTGTGACTTTTAGGCATAGAATCAGAAAGTCAAACCAAAGAAAGGTTCTTTTAAGAAATATCTAAGTGCATAAGAACTCACGTTGCAGCTCTAGCAAATGAAAAGTAGAAGGAAAGAGGGTGCTATCATCACTGATAGATAATGTGTGATGTCCAGAACGTGTTGGCTCACACCTGTAATCCAAGTACTTTGGGGGGTCGAGGTGGGAGGATCACTTGAAGCCAGGGGTTCAAGACCAGCCTGAGCTGGGGGGATGGTAAGGAGAGATGGATGCTTTATTTATTTGAGACAGAGTCTCACTATGTTGCCCTCGGTAGAGGGCTATCGCATCGCAGCTCACAGCAACCTCCAACTCTTGGGCTTAAGTGATTCTCTTGCCTCAGCCTCCCAAGTAACAGGGACTACAGGCACCCACCACAACCCCTGGCTATTTTTTGTAGCAGTTGTCATTGTTGTTTAGCTGGCCCTGGCTGGGTTTGAACCTGCCAGCCTCAGTGTATGTGGCTGGTGCCATAACCACTGTGCTATGGGTTCCAGGATAGATGCTTTTAAATATGTTCGTTCATTTTTAAGACTTTGTTCTTTCTAAAAAAAACTCCGTGATTAGAAAACTAGAATAATCTGAAATGGGCAAGCCAACAAGCAGGAAAGACTAAGAAATGGCAGTTTGGAAAGCAGCAGCTCTCTACTGCTGGGATCATGGTCTGTGCTGAGAATGGAATGAAAACTAGGAACCCTCTTTTTAGGAAAATGCACATTTTGTCCCCCCCAATTCTGCACACAGTTTCATGAATTCACAGCTTCATGGATTCAGAATGCAATCAAGGGTCACTTCCATCCCTGGCATAGGGACCCATGGAGCCTAGGTTAAAACCTTTCTGTTAAAGAAATAGCTTCAGTAACGTCATCAATAGGAATGTGATAATATTTTTGTGGTGCTGTACATAGGTTCAAATATTATTACACTGAAGAAATGGAAATGTGTTACACAACTGAAAACAAACTTGGGACAGGAAGATGAGGAAATGACAAGCAGAGAGGATGGTGAATTTTGGTGTCAGACAAACATGGATTTGAATCCCACCCTGCTGTATGACCTTTATGGAGGTGTTTCAGTCAGCCTCTTTAAGCCTTTTTAAGTCAGCCTCAGTTTTCCCATCTGTAAAAAAGGACTAACTGCAGTATCAACTTCATGGGGTTGTTATAAGAATTCAATGAGAGATACATATGATGAAACATGAGACTACTGAACCCAGTGCCTTGATATACTGTAAAATGTTTAAAAAATGATAGCCTTTAGGGTGGCGCCTGTGTCTCAAAGGAGTAGGGCACCGATCTCATATGCCGGAGGTGGTGGGTTCAAACCCATCCCCGGCCAAAAACTGCAAAAAAACAGAAAGATAGCCATTAACCTTTTAACATTGGCCAGAATGTTAGAAATTGTTCATTTTAATTTTCTTGCCCAAAACAATTTTATTACTTTATTTTTTATTTTTTTTTTGAGACAGAGTTTCACTATGTCACCCTCTATAGAGTGCTGTGGCGTCATAGCTCACAGAAATCTCAAACTCTTGAACTTAAGCGATTTTCTTGCCTCAGCCTCCCAAGTAGCTGGGACTACTGGCACCTGCTACAACACCCAGATGTTTTTATTTTCATTTTTTAGAGATAGGGTCTTGCTCTGTTTCCAAAGCCGCGTGTAGTGGTATCATGATAGTTCACTGTAACATTGAACTGAGCTCAAGCAAGCCTCTTGTCTCAGCCTCGTGACTAGCTGGGACACACGTGGCCCAGCATACCTAGCTAATTTTTTTTTTTTTTTTTTTGAGCAGAGCCTCAAGCTGTTACCCTGGATAGAGTGCCGTGGCACCACAGCTCACAGCAACCTCCAATTCCTGGGCTCAGGCAAGTCTTTTGCCTCCGCCTCCCAAGTAGCTGGGACTACAGGTGCCCGCCACAACACCCGACCATTTTTTTTGGTTGCAGCCATCATC
>CAUYON010000090.1:0-20112 GCA_963573935.1 Arctocebus calabarensis
TTTTTTTGATCTTGGGTGAGTGGTTTTAAGACGTGTGCTCTTCCGTTCGGGCACCGGTCCAATATGCAATTGGTGGCGGTTTAAAACCCAGTCCCGGCCAAAAAATTCAAAAAAAAAAAAAAAAAAAAAAAAAAAGAGAGGGAAAGAGCCCACACCGTTCAAATTCACATAGCTGATTCAGAAAGAAAGACTGATTTTGATTTTAAATTCTGCAGAAAGTCTCAAAGCATTTATATTTATATGCGCGCGCGCGCGCGCGCGAGCACACACACACACACACACACACATCCACACCTCTCTAAACTGCCAGTAGCTAGGAAAAAGGGAGGGAGGGAAGAAGGACAAAGAGGAGGCAGAGGAGTGTTTGACACTGACACTTTCCTCAGGGCCCACATTAATTCCTTAGCAACACTTGGGTTCCTGTCACACAAATCTGTTTTCTCTGGCAACCTCACTGACCAAGCTGCCTGCTCAATGCTCCTGCAAAAAGCTGGAGCCCTTTCCGGGGTCTTAGTTAAGGAGACAGCATGCCGATGGTTTCTGAGTGATTCATGACCAGTACCTATCAGGAAAAGTGAGGCTTATGAGGGTATTCTTATTTAGCAATAAAGACTTCTATAAAATGATTCCCACCCCCAACACAACTCATAATGAACATCCTTATAAAATTCTTACTTCCTAACAGAATAGAAAATGACACCAGTTTTAGAAATAGATGTGCAAATCCGTCAAAATTGTTTCCTTCACATTATTTCAGAAACCAGTAATAAAATCAGAAGACGATTCTATTCCCAAACATGAACTTAATACTTTTGGCTACTCACATCTACATAAAATTTGAGTGTTTCCTGGTGTGTGGAAGTGGCTTCATAGCACAGGCTTAAACTTCTGCCTAACAAAGGATGCTTATACCTCATGTTACTTCCCATTTAAAAGATTTTTTTCTTCCAAAATAGTACATTAACCCTCAGGGCACATCTCTTATTATAATATTTTTGGTCTCAAAAAGCCCTAGTATGATGCATTGCAGCCATACAGGGGCATTGCTATTCTGCTTCAATATCTTTAGATGCCTCAACTATTGAATTCTCAAAACAAGACAAAGTTCTCAAAGGCCGTCTTCTGGAAAAGAAAATGCACAGACACCTCAGTCCATCCAGAGAGTTGGATTGTTATACCTTACTTGGCAAATACAGCTCAGGTGTGAGAGTGCTTTAGCGTGTCTTCTCCTGTCTTTATCAAGAGCAGGCAGCCTTTTATCCCTCCCCAAAGTGAAACAGACGGCATTGCAACATTTCAAGTAAAGACAGCTAGCGGCCTCCCCCTGTTAACTTTAGGGACAATCCCTGGGGGTTCTGTATTTCTTTCTAATCTTCATTCTCTACCCAGAGTTAGAAACGTTTCGGAATCCCAACATCACATTATCAGTGGAAAACAAACTTCTGTGAAACAACTTTTCTTCTCTTAGCATTCTTTCTTTCTTCGACCAAAAACCTCTTTTCGTGTTCTGCTATGATCATCCTTTAATCACAGAATAGAGTCTGGGTTATAGACATGAAATTAACTTTCAACTATTCAGAAGGCTCTCTGCTCCCCCAGTCCACAGCCCAACTCCTTCCCGGCCCCCAAAGCCAGGGGAGCCTTAAAGGCTCCTAAATTATAAAAGCACCAATCATTTGGGCGGGTCTTTCTCGCCTCCCAGCTGCACTCACCCGGGCTCGGCAGCAAGAATGCGGCCGTCCAGTGGCATCTGCGGCGGGAGGCCAGGTGACACAGCAGCGGGTCCCTGCTGACCCGCGCACTACCCAGACTGACGCTGCCCAGGCGCTGGGGATCCGGGAAGGACAAGGAAGAGGGAGGAGTCTGCAACCCGTGAGACCCTTGCGCAAGGTGCTTTCCAGCTGTGCCCGGCTGCAGCCAGCCACCAGCGCCTCCGACACGAGCGCCCGCGCGCTGGCCCCGGGCACGCCCCCACCTCCTCTAGTCCGGGAGTTCTCCCCTCCGCCGGGGGCATCCTCCAGCTCTGGGTGGGAACCCCCAGTGCACCCATGTGGCGCACGATCCGAAAGATACTTCCGACCCCTGAAACTCTGGGTTACCTGTGGCCTCCGCGTTGCCCCGCAGGCCGAGCGCTCCAGCCGCGGCCCCCAGACAACTCGGAGGGCAGCTGGTGGCTGGCCCTCGGGAACCGGGCGCGCCGGGCCACCGGAGTCCAGCGGCGGCAGAAGCGGGAGCCAGGGCGACAGGCCCCAGAGCGTGGCGTGTCCTCCGAAGCCGAGCAGACAAGTGAGCCCCGGGCCGCCCGCGCGCACAGACCGCCCTGGTCGGCCCCTGACTCACGGCGTCTGAGCCAGCCCAGGGGCGGCGCAGCAGAGGCCAGCCGCCGCCTCCCCGCCTTTTCCATTTCCCCTTTCTCTCCGTAAACAGAAACAGACTGGCCGGTGGCAGGGGAAGCCGGAGCCCCCCCGCTGGGAAATTCCGCCCTCCCCCCCCATGCCCTCGGGGCGCCCGGGCGGAGAAGGCGGGGCCGGGAGGAGCCGAGCGCCGCGCGGGGAGGTGCGACAGTTACGACCCGCGCTGCGATGGGGGCGGCGGGCGGACTGGGGCTCCGGACAGCAGCCACAGCCGCGGTCGAGGGTCTGGGACACCGATGAGTTTCCCCCGGAACTGGTGACGGAGAACGTGCTATTGGCGGAGTTGGAAACGGTGACCGTGACCTTGCCCGGTCCCGTGGGAAGATCTTGTATCCTAGTGAGCTCCCTCCCTCCCGCCTTACTCTGGTGTCCCAGGCTTTGGCGGGGATAGCACGTTCCAGGGCGTCTGCGAGAACTTTGTCCTTGGGCCCCACTCCCGGGGGGGACAGAGGCGCCGCATGCTCTCAGCTGAGCTACGGGAAGCACCGGCAGCTCCGACTTCTCGGAACCGCGTCCATTCTTCCAATTTCGGGTAGCGCGGCCGCGACCAGCCCAGAGTTCGGTTCAGGTCTTCGCACAAACAGCGCGGTGACCCGTGGTCCGCACACCCCGGCTCGGGTTGAAAGTTGTGGGAGATGCTGGTGCCTGGTGGTTGAGCACCCGGTGTGGACTGGTGCCCTCTGCCTGCATAAAATTTTTTTTTTTTTTTTTTTTGCGGTTTCTGGCCAGGACTGGGTTTGAACCCACCACCTCTGGCCTATGGGGCCGGCGCCCTACTTCTTTGAGCCACAGGCGCCGCCCCCCTGGTTTTGTTCTTTACGGTCTTCATTGCCACTGGGCATTTTGTGACCCCGCCTCATTACGAAGGGTACCTGTACTGATCTCTTCCCCCAACCCTGAGCCCCATTAGCTAATCCGGGGTTTTCCTTCTTGAGTGGAAAGCGCTCGCTCCACGTGAAACCGGCAGAAAGTTCTAGGGAGAAGCACCTCTCCCCCCCGAAAATCCTCTCTGGAGGGCATTCTCAATACCTGCGTAATTGCAACTCAACCCCCGCCCCTCCCCGCATTTTTCTCCTGTTTCTAGCACCTCCTAGGAGCCAGGCGTTTTGCAAGACAGCCCAGGCATGCGTGCTAATTTTACATCAGGTAGGCACCCCCTCTGGTTGACTGACGGAGACCTTCGTTGGGCTTCCCAGGTTCAAACTCAGTCTGACTCTGGGTGCGCGTTTTGCTCTCTACAATAACCAGGCGCGTTCATTCCCTTTCTGCAGTTTCAAAACTGCTTCCGCCCGGCTCAGGAGCTCTCCGCGGTTCTTTTGCGGAAAGTGAATTGCCATTCCCACCCAGCAAACTCATAAGATAATTGCTAGAAGACTTAGGCTAGCTGAGGTGACAAGTAAGGCCCTCGCTCTAGGACCTCAGCTTTGCAGACAAGCAAGTCCGTCTGGCAAATACAAAACGGTAAGGGCCACCGACGGAGTCGGCGCTTCGTCACCCCCCTGAATTATTATTATTATTGTTTTGCAGTTTTTGGCCAGGACTGGGTTTGAACCCTCCACCTCTGGCAGATGGGGCCGGCGCCCTACTCCTTTAAGCCACAGGCGCCGCCCCCCTCCTGAATTATTTTAAATGTGAGAGGTAGGTGAGTGCTGTTGAGTTAGACGAGGCGCTGTTTGCCATCCCCTTGAAATCTCCAGGAGGTCCCAGGCACCTCCTTTGTGGAGGCTGGGCCTTTCTGGTTTTGGAGGGAGGGAATCCAGCACCCACCAACCCCGCAGCACTGACTCCCCAGAAGCAGCACGCACCGACGCTGGGGAGAAACCCAGCAGACCCGCAGGAGACTCGGTGAAATTCGGCACGCAGGTTTCACAGTCTCCGCTGAAACCCAAGTATTTGAAAGCACCCGTTGGCCTTTTCGCTGGAAACTAGGTTAGCAGGCGGTTACCTCTAATTGGTTCTCCTCTAATGAGAGAGGTCTCTTCCTTATTTGTTGTATTTAGGCAACAAAGGATTGAACTTTATAAGCATTCTAAAAATAGAACCATGGTACCGCGCCCCCCCCCCCCCTCCGCTGAATGAGCTCATTATAACCACACCCGATCTGCTGGGAACTAAGAATTAGCCTTACTTCCTACATAGAGGTATCCCATATATAGCTGAGTTTTAGGCAGCTGGTGAAATAGCTGATTCTAGCAGGGTCTCTCTTGGGCCGCTCCTGACTTACGCAATAGCAGATTCCATTGGTTAGGGTGAACTAGGAGGTTTTACTTTAAAACATGTTTTAAGTCTAACAAAGATTGAAGCTGGAGTCCCTAAGAGACCAAAAGCCAGAGAACAACTGGAAATTAGAAGTTTTGGGGACTCCTTGAATTTCTCCCCTCTGCCAGGCCTTTTTGACAATAGGCCTGCAAAAACAATCCATCATGCTGGCAAGGTGAGTTTCAAGCCTGCCAATCAGAAGCCCGCTGAGCCAGAGTGTGCACAACCGCAGGGGGGCTTATTCTAGAAGTCACTGTGAAGTGCATTACCAGACAACTTTCTTAGAAACAAAATGCACTTGCAAATTGGGGGTTGCAACTGGTTTCAGTTTACCTGGAAAAGGTTTTCTGCACTCACAAATTGGGACAACACTGTGAATTGATAATCTGCAGTTTGAAAATCCGGATTGATCCATGAATACCTATAACCAGAAATGGGGTTCTATACTATAGGGTACTGTTTTCCAGTCTTTGCATATTCACAAAATGTGGAATTTTATGACTAAAATAAACTGGAATAAATTAGGAGCTGCTATATATCAGTGGAAAATATGTTCCTGTTTTAAAATAATAATAAAGTACAAATTATAGAAGGAAGATAATACTGAATGTGAATAAAGCTTGAAATTGGATATTTTTAAGATTAAGAGAAACCTGAGCCTGAATTCATTAATATGACTTTTTTCTATATTGCTTTATGTTGAAATAGTTTTATACACACACACACATGCAATACTGTAATACTTTCTGGAGAGTTGAAAGTATTCAGCCATGTAATATAAAAAGTAGTATTAACAATGCCTGGATACTTTCCTGCAGGCCTCATGTGCACATTTGCTAAGTAAGATGCTGGAGCAATGATCTCTTCCCACTTTAAAATTTTTCTTTTTAGAGATAGAGTCTCACTCTGTCACCCAAGCTGGAATGCAGTGGTGCAATCATAGCTCACTACAGCCTCGAGTCCTAGGCTCAATTCATACTCCTGCCTCAGCCTTCCAAGGGACCATAGTTATAGTCACCTTCAGATAAAAAACTAAACAGATATGTACATAATAAATATAAAATGAATTATCTTAAATTTTAAATAGTTGAAGCCAGATTTTAAAAATGCAGTAGCTTGGCTCGGCGCCTGTGGCTCAACGGGCTAAGGGGCCAGCCACGTACACCTGAGCTGGCGAGTTCGAATCCAGCCCAGACCTGCCAAACAACAATGACAGCTGCAACCAAAAAAAAAAAATGGCCGGGCATTGTGGCGGGCGCCTATAGTCCCAGCTACTTGGGAGGTGGAGGCAGGAGACTTGCATGAGCCCAGGAATTGGAGGTTGCTGTGAGCTGTGATGCCATAGCACTCTATCCAGGATGACAGCTTGAGGCTCTGTCTCAAAAAAAAAAAATGCAGTAGCTCTCTTTATTCTTTCATTGACATATATAAGTTTATGATAATGTGAGTGGATTTCAAAAGTAATTGAACTTTTTCATAGTGAAGATTTCAGAATGACAAAGCTTTGCAATGCAGCACACGCAGGCACCATTAGAGCAGTTAGCGTGGGTACCACTAAGGATGCAGCCAGAACGATGCAGTATCCAGTGGAGATGGAGAAGCAGGGCTGGCTTCCTTACTGTGGAACCAGCATCCCCACCTCATGCCCCAGCCCTGCCAGGGACTTAGCAGGTTTCGTCCACACTCCTCCAGTCCTGGATGCCCTGATGGTAACCAGGGTCATTCTGTAGTTGCTGGGGGACCTGCTTAGCCTCACTCAGCCAGCATCTTAGGGTAGATCAGTGATGCCCATCAGACCAAGGTGCATCATTGGATTCTACTCTGCCCTAGCTGCCCTCTAAAACATCTCAGATGAGATTGCCAAGGCAACAGCCCTGGAGCCTCAGGTCCCACCTGCCTATCCTAAGGAATGAAGGGGTGAGTATCTATTATGCATTTATGGGACATCAATGTGCCAACCTATGCCCTCATCTCCTAGAAACCACTGTAGGACTACAGGGGAGGACTGCAGACAAGGTGAAAGGGACAGTCTTCTCTCTTCTTCCTTCTTTCTCATCCCCTTTGGGAACATTTCTGTACTCACTAGCTTCTACCCTCACTGTGCAAAGTGGGAAGAGCAACTGAACAAGGAAACAGGGCCCAGGGAAGAGCTGAAGTCCTCACGTGGGGAAAAAAAGAGAGAAGTCCCCCAGTGGCCCTGGGAAAGGAAGGGGAATTCCTACATTTACTCAGCTAAGGCTGTGTATGTTGAAGACTATGTATAAATTGGGAATGTGTATGAATGAGGACCATCTACTCTCAGGTGCAGAAAGTAAAATTTAGGTCTCTCAAATTGCCTCAATTGCACCATTCTGTATGGATTTTATTACTTACTTAGGATTGGGCCTGCTCTAAGACTGAGGTTCATGAACCACAAAACAGAAACTATTGCTCTGTGCTTCTCTGTTCCACCTCCCAAATGGAAACTCCTTGTGCATTTCTTAATTGTGATCTTCCCAAATGATCACACAGCTTAGGACTGTTCCCAGGAACCGTACAAGGCTCTGTCTTTGGGTCTGTGCAGTAGCTTTTATTTGTCATACTTTTAGAGGGGGAAAAAGGTTCAGCAATGCTGCTCTCTGAAACCCTCCTTTCCCCCCAAACTGCTTGGGATCAAATGCTGTTTTCAACTAGCCCCAGTTAAATTTGTGGTGATTACCCATGTGCAATTTTATACACCTTCTGCCACTCCTTTTAACCTCATTTTCCCTTCTCCCCTTCATACATGTATGATGCAGTGCCAGAAAATGCTGCCCAGGAAGGGCACTACCTGTGTTGGGAGTAAATTGTTGTCAACATATTGCTTGGGTGGTAGGAGGAATTGGTTAAAAAAACACGTTCAATCTAATCTTCACTCTGTACATGCAAGTATAAATGCATATGTTAAAAATGCACTAGAATGTTATACCCTTTGAAAATAATTTATAGCCTCTTTTGAAATGACATTCTTCACTTGCAACATGTTATGAAATTACTGAGATTATTTCCACAGACTTAAAGGGGTGTGGCATGCTTGCCTTCGTGTGATACTTTGTTTTTAACCAAGTGAGTTAAACAAATCTTGTTTTTGGCCCTTTGCTTGCTTAGTGTATTTTGTGCTGCTATAACAAAATACTCAAAACCGGAGAATCATTTATTTTCTCACAGCTCTAGAGGCTGGGAAGTCCAAGATCAGGGCACTGACAAGTTGAGCAGGTTTGGGTGCCTGGTGAGGGCTGCTCAACACATCAGATGGTGCCTTGTTGCTATATCTTTTGTCAGGAGGGCAAGAATGCTGCAGCCTCGCACAGAAGAAGGCCAGAGAGCTAGGGAGCCTAACCCTGCCTGAAGCCTTTTTTTAAAGACTCTTAATGCCATTCATAACAGAAGTATTCTTCTGGCCTAATCTCCTCTTAAAGGCCCCACCTCTTAATCCTATCACATTGGCAGCACCTGAATTTTGGAGGGGAACACATTTAAACCATAGTTTATGTTCTAGTTCTGAAAGCAACTGCCAATAGATTCAATCTCTTCAGTGAGGGTAGAGGAGATTTCTTTCCTTTTTCGAGTAAGTCTGTGGGTTAATGGTTATCATGCTTCTTTAGTATCCAAATGCTCTTTTTCCTTTTAGAAATAGACTCTTTCGGCTCTGCGCCTATGGCTCAACAGGCTAAGGCGCCCGCCACGTACACCTGAGCTGGCGGGTTCGAATCCAGTCTGGGCCCACCAAACAACGGTGATGGCTGCAACCAAAAAATGGCTGGGCGTTGTCATGGGCGCCTGTAGTCCCAGCTACTTGGAAGGCAGAGGCAAGAGACTTGCTTGAGCCCAGGAATTGAAGGTTGCTGTGAACAGTGATGCCATGGTACTCTATCCAGGGTGACAGCTTGAGGCTCTGTCTCAAAAAAAAAAAAAAAAAAAAAAAAGAGTCTTTCTCTTTGGCCCAGGTGAAGTGTAGTAGCACAATCACAGCTCACTGCAACCTTGAACTCTTGGGCCCAAGTGATCCTCCTGCCTCAGCCTCCCCAGTAGCTAGAGCTACAGCCACATGCCACCACACCTGGCTAAGTTTTTAATTTTTTGTAGAGACAAGATCCCACCCCTTTGCCCAGGCTGATCTCAAACTCCTGGCCTCTATTGCACCTGGTCTGAAATGCTTTGATTGATCAATTTTATAAGAACAAGCCATCATTATACACTCTGACAATATAAAAAAATAACATTAATAGTGATTGCATCTTGAGCACTTCATGTGTCCCAGGCACTCTGCTGAGCCCTTCAGGTGGATTTTCTCCTTGACTCTCAGGACAGTCCTGATGTGGGTACTGTTTTCTCCATTTACATGTGGGGTTTACATGAGTTTAAAGAGGTGAAGTAAGATGTCCGGGCAAACCAGATTCTAATTCACGTCTCTTTGACCCTAAACCTAAACAAACAACTTCCTGCCCCCACGGGCACGTGCTCTGCCTTTGGTAGCAAAGGCATCTCTGTGCACAGCTGGTGTTTGTTGGTGCCCGTTGCAGGTAAACAGGGCTGCCATCGGCCCATTGTGAAATGTCCCAGCTTGCTTTCCAGCCAAGCCTCTTTCCTATCCAAGCTCAGCTCTGGGCCTCTTCCTTAAGATGTGGAAGAGTTTCAGGAAGTTGGTGGGTCTTACATTTTCATCTTTGGTCTCTGTGAGAGGAGGGGCTCTGAAGAAATTTCAGCTATCTCCTGGGGTAGGGATGTGAGGAAGGCTGAATGCAGGAAGCCTCAGAAATAGAACACTAGCTTAGCCTTAATGGAGACCTGCTTTAATCCCTGTAGTTCTGCAGGAACCTAAAGAGAGGTCCTGCCCCCTCTCACCCTGGGACTCTGTGGAAGTTCTGGAGGTGGGACGAGATACTGCTGGGACTTAAAGCCCGTTCTTGAGGTGTTCCCTATGTGAACTAACATGAAATCCTAAGTGCACCCCCAAGAATGAATGAAACCCCTTTGGGCAAAGAGACCCGCCCAAGAACCTTAAAACTGAGTTCCCAGCCATTGAGGGAAAGGAGGTCAGAGGCTGCACTTGATTATGCCCACTCCCTTTGGGAGTCCAGATACAACAACTGAGCAGCATTCATGGTAAAACAGAAATGGTAAAACCGACAAAACAGATCCTTTGCCACAATAAGATGCTAAATTATCAGCAGGACCTAAGGCCATGCAGGGCAAGGGTTAGATTACCTGAAGGTCATCAACTTGCCTAACAGGTCACTTGAATCTGAATAGTATGGCTTATCTTCCATTAACAGACTTCCTTGTCTTACCTTAAAATGTTTCAAGCCTTTAGATAAAACTTTATTTCTTTAAATCAATTATAAATCAAGGATTCTTCAAACCCACCTATAACCCGTAAGCCTACACTTTGAGATGCCTCTTTGGGCCAAACCGATGTACACCTTCCAAGTATTGATTATTGATTTTACCTGCAATTCCTGTCTCCCTATAATGTATACAACCGAACTGTGGCCTGACCACCTGTGACCACCTGCTCAAGACTCCTTGGGTGTGACTTGATCACAAATACTCAGCTCAGAATAAGCTTCCTCAAATTATTTCACAGAGTTTGGATTTCTTTTTCTGTTAACACCAAGAATGTTTGTGAGAGGAGGAAGGCATCTTTTCCCAGTCTAGAAAAAAGATTAGCATGGATCCCAGTTCTTTAGTCAACGTTCTCTCCAAATAATACTTCTCTGCCCAGACCCCTACAGGCCGTGGTGTGCTGGAGCCCATTCCTATGAGAACCCACGTTAAAAGTCTTCAGGAGCTGTGACAGCGAGTTGTTAAACATTATTTTAATAACGCTAGCCATTATTAAAAATGAAATTACAATATATGTTAAGGATAATGGTAAAAATATTAAAAACTCACCACTTCCTGATGACTTTATTACATTTTACTCTTACTGAGTCTTTCCTGGTTGCTCTGTCTCCTAAGACTGTGTGGTTATAAACACACATAATGATGTGTGCTCCTATGCAACTCCTTCCAGTTTTGCATTCTGGACCTTACATTGGTAGCTTGAAAACATGCCATTTTGGTGGAAGTTTACATCACAGAAATCAGCAAATGCTACAAATTGGGGCAGGGTTTTCTGCAAGCTGGTTGTTGCCCCTTTACCAGCACACCACTGCCAACTGGCACCGTTTATGTGTTCTGATACTTTTGACATAACTTTAAGTTACACGTTTGTACCATATTCTCCTTTATCTAATGTTCAGGGACGTATTATTTTATTTCTATCTAGGCAACAAAAATCTCATGCAATCAAGGATAATGGCAGCCTGTTAGTTGAAGGGTTACTCGACCTGTTAGTTGAAGGGTTACTGTAGCTTCATTCTTATTCAAACAGAACCAAGGTACAGGATCAGTCATAGGTCACCTGTCTTAAAAGCAAGCTGCAACCTCAGGATGGTCCCACCTGTGCCACATAGATAGAGCGTGTGTCCCAGAGCAGCAGGAGAGAGGGGCCTTCTCTTGGAAACTTAACTTTATGCTTTGGTTTTAGATTGCAAACCATTTGCCTCCTAAGAATTACCTCGGAAATTCTCAGTTGGTAAGGGTAAGCTTGGGTCCCTGAAATTGGAATTTAGGAAAGCTACTTCCTTTAGGAAAGAGAGAAGTGCTACTGGGAATGTAGTAACTCAGGGAAAAGACCGCTTTTTGGATTCAAATCTCTGCTTCCCCATTTTCTGTCCATGTGACCTTGGGCAAATCTCTTAAACTCAGGGGAGCTTTGGTTTCTTTCTTTATATGAAGAGAAAAAAAGAAAAACTACCTCGTTTTCATTTTACTTCTTATAATATCAAGGGCTGTTGACAACCTACAGCTTGAATAATAGGAGGGAAGTGAAATCAATTACTGCGTGGATTTACACTGTGCTCAAGTATTTTTGAAAACCGTAATACTTTTATCTGCTCGGTTATTATCATTAATTCAATGGCCCTAAAGCAGCAGTTTTCAATCTGTGGGTCGCAACCCCTTTGTAACAATGAAAATACATCCTGTATATCAGATGTTTACATTATGATTCATAACAGTAGCAAAATTAGTTATGAAGTAGCAACGAAAATAATTTTATGGTTGGGGGTCACCACAACATGAGAAACTGTTTAATAGCCCCATGAAAGGGTCGTGGCATTAGGAGGCATTAGGAAGGTTGAGAACCCCTGCCCTAAAGGGTGCTATAACTAACTGTTTTGTATTTGAGGAAACTTAAATGTAAAGCTACGTTACTTGTCCAAGATCATCCAAATAACACCTGAAGCCAAAGTTGCTTTCAAAATGATGTAGTCTTGAGTTATTATATTCTCGGGTTTACAGGTGCTAAGTCTCCCACTCATTCAAGAGACACTTAGATATATCAGTAGGCTCCAGGGATTGCCATAGCTTAGGGAGGTACAACCCATATTACTCATCAGCTGCTGTTTATCCTGAAGCCACTGGCCAGCCCTCCTCACTTCTGCCTGCAGCCCTGTTTCCCAGTTTCCCTGCCTGCAGCCAGGATGTGGCAGCAACACCAGGCTGCAGGGTTCTCCCACATCCTGGCTTGCAGAAACCCACCACTGTGGGTGGTCCAAGCTAAGTGACCTGCTGCTCAGTCTGACAGTTTTCCCAGTTTCACCTCTCAGATTCAAGATTCACAGAACATTGTCTGGGTGCACAGAGCTCCTGGCAGGGTTGGGGGCAGGAGGCTGGTATAATAAGATGCATCTTCTCTGTTCTAGTTAATTAAAGTTCAGGAAGCTTCAGATGCTATCATCCCAATGCAGAGATTATAGCTTTAACTGCCTCCAGAGGAACACCAAATTAGACAGCATGCCAAGTGTTTATACATTTTAAAAACTTAAGACGATTGCAAAAGAAGTCATGTTTAGTGAAGTCATTCTGGCAAATAGTGATAATGAAATTTACCCTCATTGCAAAACTCGGATCAATGATAACTGCTGTCAGTGTCTTAGTGAGTATCATTCTGATGTTCTTTGTAATGCACACACATTAAGATTTTGTTACCTTTACCTCTGGTACCTGTTTCTACTATTAACTTTGCCAGTGAAAAGAAAGATTAGCCACTATACTATCTTGTAGACCATTTCCTCACTCATCTATTCATTCAACAAACACTTGAGTCTGTGATATAGGCCAGTCACTGCTCCAGGTGCTGGGAAACAAAACTTGTGCTTAGTCAGAGGGAGAGAGAGAGAGAAAGACACTGGGCAATAAACAAATACACATAAGTGTACATTTTGGACAGGTGCCAAGAAGGAAATGAACGAGGTAAAGGAAAAAAGGGGGTGGGAAGAGATGCTCTTACATCAGAGAGGACCTTTCTGAGAATGTGACACTCGCATAAAATTAATGCCATAAATGACAGCAACCTGATGTAAGTCAAAAGTCACCGGGGATGACTAGCTGTTTTTCTCTTAAACCATATTTCAATTCTGTTATTCATTGAGGTCAACAGATTCTCACAGCAAGCCAAAGTTTTAGAGAGGTTTAATCGAACACCTTCACTTTATAAATGATGAAACACAGAGTCACATTACTAGCAAATAGTAGAACCTGGCCCACGGGCCAGCTTTGTGAACACGCAAAACCCAGCAATTACTACCTTAACACACAGCTCCTTTTATGAAAGAATAAAGAAACGTTATTTTTATACAGTTCCTATGAATACACCATAATCAAATATAATTAATTGCATAGTATTTGAATCTTTCTTTCCTGATAAAAAGTCAGAGGTAAAGGAAAGAACACAGTTTAGAATTACGTAATATCCAGATGGCATTTATTTATTTTTTATTTTTATTTTTTGCCTTATACTATTTGAACAAGCTATTTAATCATTCTGAGCATTAGTTTATTTTTGAAACTGGATACTTGGTAAATATGGTTATGCTCTCAATGTTTAAATGTAGAAAATAGTGAGATTAGGGGGGAAAGGGAAAAGGCAGACATAAAGAGAAAAATTTAATCTCTTTGATGCTGGAGAAAGAGGAGAGCTTATGGGGGCAGAGTTTTCTTCCGACTGAATAGGGCTCTACTTAGTAACAGAAACCCCGGGTAGGTTCGTGGAGAAACCTAGGTAACCAATTCAGCCGGCTGAAGCCTTATCAATGTGGTTTTTCTTTTTAAGATACGGAACCTTCCTGTTTCCTTTGGTGGCTTTTTTTACACTCACTTTATTGCATCACAAACTATGTGGCAGTGGTTTCATTTTTACCATGCGAACTGGATTATCCCGCTGCAAATCTCCCTTGAGTTCTTGGAAAAATATCTAATATCGATAAGAAACAAGACATTATTAAGGAAATACCCGTTTAAGAAATTGCTGAGTGTCTGACATAGTTTGCTTTAGGGAGATGTTAACAGTGTTCTTGAGCAAGGTCCAGTGGCAGGCCTCTTTTTGAGTCCCTGAGGCCTGCATAGTACCTTCGAACAGACAAGGACTAGCTTAGTTTTAATGTTTTTCAGCTTTTAGTTGTAAGCTTTCTCAGGGAGGCTTCTCCTTTCCCAGCTGAGTTGCCACAGACCCAACAGAAGCAGCAACCCCAGAGAGAAAACGTGGGCTGTATCCCCAAGAATGGGATCAGACTATTCTCTAGATAGCCTGTCCCCATCCAAGTAGAGGGTGGTTTTATGTGCCTCGCAACCCCCTGACAGGGACAGGCATTTCTTCCCACAAGAAGACAGTTTGACTGGAGTGTTTCCTAAGGAAGCCAGTTACAGGTGGCTCCGACAATGTCCAGCAGCTTGCAGAGGACAGAAACCTGGGACAGAAATTCCACTTCTCTCTTTCATCCTCTGGGGATGTTTTCTTTTTTTTCTTTTTTGGCCAGGGCTGGGTTTGAACCTGCCACCTTCGGCATATGGGGCCAGCGCCCTACTCCTTTGAGTCACAGGTGCCACCCAAGGATGTTTTCTTTCTTGCTTCTTCTCCCCCCCCCCCTTTTTTTTTTGAGACAGGGCCTCAAGCTGTCACCCTGGAGAGAGTGCCGTGGCATCACAGCTCACAGCAACCTCCAATTCCTGGGCTCAAGTGAGTCTCCTGCCTCTGCCTCCCAAGTAGCTGGGATCACAGGTGCCTGCTGCAACGCCTGGCCATTTTTTGGTTGCAGCCGTCATTGTTGTTTGGTGGGCCCGGGCTGGATTCGAACCAGGTGTACGTGGCTGGCGCCTTAGCTTGTTGAGCCACAGGTGCCGAGCCTCCCCCTCCCCCTTTTGTTTTGAGACAGTAGCTTGCTCTTTCACCCTGGGTAGAGTGCTGTGGTGTCATAGCACACAGCAACTTCAAACTCCTGGGCTTGAGCAATCCTCCTGCCTCAGCCTCCCCAGTACCTGGGACTACAGATGTCCACTGGCACAGGTCTGGCTAGTTTTTCTATTTTCAGTAGAGTCAGGGTCTCACTCTTGCTCAGATTGGTCTTGAACTTCTGAGCTCAAGCAGTCTACCTACCTCAGCCTCCCAGAGTGCTAGGAGCACAGGCGTGAGCCACCACGCCTGGCCTTCTTTTCCTTTTTTAAGGAAAAGACATGTGAGGGTGGCGCCTGTGGCTCAGTGGGTAGGGCGCCAGCCCCATATACCGAGGGTGGTAGGTTTAAACCCAACCCCGGCCAAACTGCAACAAAAAAATAGCTAGGCCTTGTGGCGGGCGCCTGTAGTCCCAGCTACTTGGGAAGCTGAGGCAAGAGCCCAAGAGCTGGATGTTGCTGTGAGCTGTGATGCCACTGCGATCTACTGAGGGTGATAAAATGAGACTCTGTCCCTAAAAAAAAAAGGAAAAGATGTGTATCAAATGCGGCAATCATACCAATGAGTAATTCTGTACTAGTGACTATGCCTCTGAGCTCATGGGGCTTATTGGGGTCTAAGGTAACAGAACTCCTTATTAACAAGGGGCTTACAATGCAAAATCACATATAGGTGAATTAATACAACTCTGTAATCTAAGTCAAAAATTAATATGGAAGAACCTACGTCTGGCTCCTTCACAGCCACTGCAGGACATTGAGCTCCATAGAGACGGCGCGGGGGCAAGTGAGAGCCGGACGGGCACTGGGCGACTCTGTGCCTCGCTGAAGAAAAATAACTAAACATGGGCAAAGGAGATCCTAAGAAGCCGAGAGGCTAAATGTCATCAGATGCATTCTTTGTGCAAACTTGTCGGGAGGAGCACAAGAAGCAGCACCCAGATGCTTCAGTCAACTTCTCAGAGTTTCTAAGTGCTCAGAGAGGTGAAGACCATGTCTGCTAAAGAAAAAGGAAAATTTGAAGCTATGGCAAAGGCGGACAAGGCCCGTTATGAAAGAGAAAGGAAACCTATATCCCTCCTAAAGGGGAAAAAAAAAAAGAAGTTCAAGGATCCCAATGCACCCGAGACCTCCTTTGGCCTTTTTCTCGTTCTGTGCTGAGTATCGCCCCCAAATCAAAGGAGACCATCCTGGCCCATCCATTGGTGATGCTGCAAAGAAGCTGGGAGAGATGTGGAATAACACTGCTGTGGAGGACAAGCAGCCTATGAAAAGAAGGAAAAATGCACAAAGGATATTGCTGCACACCAAACAAAAGGAAAGCCTGATGCAGCAAAAAAGGGAGTCACCAAGGCTGAAAAAAGCAAGAAAAAGAAGGAAGAGGAGGAAGATGAAGAAGATGAAGAGGATGAGTAAGTTGGTTCTAGAGCAGTTTTTTTTCTTGTCTATAAAGCATTTAAACCCCATGTACACAATCCTTTTTTTTTTTTTTGTAGAGACAGAGTCTCATTTTATGCCCTCGGTAGAGTGCCGTGGCATCACAGCTCACAGCAACCTCCAACTCCTGGGCTTAGGCAATTCTCGTGCCTCAGCCTCCCGAGTAGCTGGGACTACTGGCGCCTGCCACAACGCCTGGCTATTTTTCTGTTTTGCAGTTCTGCCGAGGCCAGGTTTGAACCCGTCACCTTCAGTACATGTGGCCGGCGCCCTACTCGATGAGCCATAGGCGCTGCCCACAACTCACTCCTTTTAAAGAAAAAAATTGAAATGTAAGGCTTTGCAAGATTTGTTTTTAAACTGTACACTGTCTTTTTTGTATAGTTAACACACTACCGAATGGGTCTTCAGATAGCCCTGTCCTGGTGGTATTTTCAATAGCCACTAACCTTGCCTGGTACAGTATGGGGGTTGCAAATTGGCATGGAAACTTAAAGCAGGTTCTTGTTGGTGCACAGCACAAATTAGTTATATATGGGATGGTAGCTTTTTCATCTTAGGTTGTCTCTGATGTAGCTTATACGAAATAATTGTTCTTTTAACTGAATACCACTTTGTAATTGCAAAAAGAAAGTTGCAGCTGTTTTGTTGACATTCTGAATGCTTCTAAAGTAAATATAATTTTTTTATTAAAAAAATTAGTATGAAAAAAACATAGAAAAAAGCATTGGGGCTGGATGTGGGTGGCTCTGTCTGTAATCCTAGCACTCTGGGAGATGGAGGCTGAGGTGAGAGGATCACTTGAGGTAAGGAGTTTGAGGCTAGCCTGAACAAGAGCAAAACTCTTTCTACAAAAGAGTAAAACATTAGCTGAACGTGGTGGTGGGCACCTGTAGTCCCAGCTACTCAGGAGGCTAAGGCAAGACAATAGCTTGAGCCCAGGAGTTGGAGGTTGTAGTAAGCTGTGATGATACCACTGCCCTCTAGCCCAGGTGATAGAGTGAGATCCTATCTCCAAAAGAAAGTGCTTAACTCTAGGAATAAATGGCTTGGATGGGATGAGATGTTTTCCATGTGGTAAAACAACCTATTCAGAAAAGTTAATTAAAAAGTAAATCTGGGTGAAGTGGCTCACACCTATAATCGTAGCATTCTGGGAGGCCGAGGGTGGAGGATTTCTTGAGCTCAGGAGTTTGAGACCAGCGTGAGCAAGAGGTAGACTTCAATTTCTACTAAAAATAGAAAATGTATCTGGGTGTTATGACAGGTGCTTGTAGTCCCAGCTACTCTGGAGGCTGAGGCAGGTGGATCTCTTGAACCAGCAGTTTGGAGTTGCCATGAGCTAGGCTGAAACCATGACACTCCAGCCTCGGGCAACAGAATGAGACTCTGTCTCCAAAAAAACAAAAACTAAACAAACAAATGAAACAAATCTAGAATTCCAAGGATTACATACTCATGTGTAGCAATAATCTTCAGCAGTGGTTCTCATTCTTTAGCATACCTAAAACATTGTTTAAAAAACAAACAAACAACAACAAAAAAAAAACACAGATTCCTGAATCCTATTCCTACCTCTTCTGATGAAATAAGTCTGGGAGTATAGCCCAGAAATCTAAATTTTAGTAAGCTCACAAAATGCTTCTGATGCAACAATCAATTCCTGGGATCAAAGTCATAAAGTCTGTTCTCCTTCAAAAGAGAAAGGAACTTAGTTTGTAACACATAAAGCTAAACTGTTAAGAACACTGGTGTCACATTCCAAAAATCAATATGCCCATTTTTAAACATTTGCCTTCAAACGCTGGCACATGACTTAGATTAAATCTAACTGTTTCTTGGTCCCCACAGCAGCAACTGGTTAGAAAAAAAATAATAGAGAAAGAAAAAGTTTGTCATTCCTACTGTTTAAATACAGCATCTCATAGGGCAGTGAATAAGATACAAAACTTTTCAATCAACATAACATTGTAAAAGGTTTGGCCTGTTTAACTTTAGAGGGGTTGGCCTGTTTAATTTTCTAGCTTAGCCTGGTCTCAAACTCCTGAGTTCCAGCAATCTACGGCCTCGGCTTCCCAGAGTAAATTGAGTTTTTCTCTTGCCTTACCTTGTTTCATCCCAGCTTTGGGAGAACGTGCTCTGGAATGGGTAAAACCAGCAGTTCTCAACAGTGACCCCATGTGGCTATAATAGAAATAGCAGCAGCAGAAAACTCGTGGGTTGTCATAAGAATTAGATTTATCAATTCTTCCTCTTGGTATTTAAAATGACTATTTGGATGGCAGAAGCCTGTGTCTGGGGTTCTCAAACAATCTGAGATAGGCAGACCATAAGAAAGAGATATTGGGCCCTGCCAATATGCATATAAGGGTTTGGGTGACTGCTTTAAATATTAAAAGATGATGATTTCATTGAACTGTGATACATGTTTTTAGACACAGGTATATTATATATATTATTAATATATTACTGTGTATTATCTACATATTTTACAGATAGTGTGTATGTGTGTGTATATATATATACATATATATGAATTAATTGGTAAAATAGTTTGTAATCGTTTCCTTTTTTTTGTTTGTTTGAGAGAGAGCCTCAAGCTGTCGCCCTGTGTAGAGTGTTGTGGCATTACAGCTCACAGCAACCTCCAATTCCTGGGCTCAAGCGAGTCTCCTGCCTCTGCCTCCCAAGCCTGGGACCACAGGCGCCCGCCACAACGCCCGGCTATTTTTGTTTGGGTTGCAGCCGTCGTTGTTGTTTGGCGGGCCCAGGCTGGATTCGAACCCACCAGCTTAGATTTACATGGCTGGCGCCTTAGCCCGCTGAGCCACAGGTGCCGAGCCGTTTGTAATTATTTCTAAGGAATCTGCATAACAACAGTCTATTTCTCTGCGTAATATAAACCATGAGAAATCATTTCTGCAATTTTATTTGTGCCTTATATTTCTCATCAAACGCTAAGAGTGAATTTGAACGAATGGTTGGAATTGGCTTGCTGATACTTAAGATGTAATTTATGAAAGCCCTAGCTTGAATTCTTGAAGAAGTTAGAAGGTCCAGAGTTTAAAAATGAAACCAGAAGGATAGTGCCTGTGGCTCATCGAGTAGGGCGCCGGCCCCATTTACCGAAGGTGGAGGGTTCAAACCCGGCCATGGCCGAACTGCAAAACAGAAAAATAGCTGGGTGTTGTGGTGGGTGCCTGTGATCCCAGCTACTCCGAAGGCTGAGACAAGAGAATCACCTAAGCCGAGGAGTTGGAGGTTGCTGTGAGCTGTGTGACGCCACGGCACTCTACTGAGGGCGATAAAGTGTGACTCTGTCTCTACAACAACAAAAAAACAAACAAACAAAAAAATGCAACCGGAAGTGGTTACATAATGAGCACTTTGATTCATTAAACTGGCCTGTCAGATGATGAATATATAATACATATCACATAGACCACTATGTCAATCTTTTTTTTTTTTTTGAGACAGAGCCTCAAGCTGTTGCCCTGGGTAGAGTGTCATGACATTACAGCTCACAGCAACCTCCAATTCCTGGGCTCAAGCGAGTCTCCTGCCTCTGCCTCCCAAGTAGCTGGGACTACAGGCGCCCTCCACAACGCCAGGCTATTTTTGTTTGGGTTGCAGCCGTCATTGTTGGTTGGCGGGCCCAGGCTGGATTCGAACCCGCCAGCTCAGGTTTACATGGCTGGCGCCTTAGCCC
>CAUYON010000093.1:0-19847 GCA_963573935.1 Arctocebus calabarensis
GGAAGAAAAAGTATCCAATGTATACAGCCCTAATATGAAATCCAAATTCTTAACTACTAAGAATTTAGAATGCTGCCTTAACAGAATATGGGATATTTTGAAATAACAATAAAGGATTTGAATATGAAAATCTGAGCGAAATATCTATATGGCTGAACATTAAAATGTACAGACATGAAGAAATTAAAAGTTATTCCATAGCAACAATATTTCTGACACCATGGATTATTTTGTATTATTATAAATGTAATTATTTTTAATGGTTTTATATGCTTATGGAGTATAATTGAGATATGATTTCTCTGAGAATAGCAACTTTGTATTTCCTGTCTTGTGTATTTAAATAATTAACCATTTTATTGAGTTAACATTTCAGGCTATAGTTTTTTTTTTCCTCCCCAGTTATTTGTGTCAGTATATGCATGTTTTGTGGTATCTCATCTTACTTGACTATTTGGTCTCTTTATATCATCACTATTAGTGAAGTGCAAATATAAATGTGATTTTTGTTCTTTTGATGGTTTTAGAACATAACACATGTACCTATGCTCTCAACAAATAAACGGAAAAACAATGGTCAGTATTCCAATCAAATTTACTTCCTAAAAGTCTTTTTTTATTTTAGTAATTCATTGACTTTTTATAGATTAATGGTGTTCTGCCAGGCATTGTATGTATCATACCCTGGAGACAGGGTATGTAGTTATAAAAAGATAAGGCATTACATTCTTTTATCATTTGGGATAAAAAGACAGCAATAAAAAAATCCTGTAATGAGTTTATAAAAAATATGTGTGGGAACACAGAGCAGGAATCTTTGGGGAAATCAGATAAAACTTCCTTGAGGAGATGACATTTTATACAGGTCTACAGGTTGGGTAGGATTTCTCCACAAGGAAAAATGAAGATATGCATGTATGTAGGCATGTAGGCAAATGGAAAACATAATAAGATGTTTAACATTTTCATTTGGGTATAAAATCAGAATAAACGTAACTGCCACAAATATTGACTGATATAGGGTTGTTGTATTAATAAATCAAATGTAATAAGTAACATTGCTATTGATGTCATAGTTCTCTAAAATGGTGTGATTTTGGTTAAAATTATGAACAAATTTGCTATAGTATTTCCTTGATTTACATGTTAGTTGCATTAAATTAGTGTTTATTGCAAAACTATTTGTATTTATATGTAAACAGAGGTAGGTAGTAAGCTCATACAAGTAGCATTTTTACATTCATGAATGGCTGGTGGGACTTTTGGAAGTTGTACAGTACCCTCTTTTGCTTTGGAGTGCATCTTGCACTTTTGGTCTCTACCAAGCAAATACCATCAATATTATTGCATCATTATTAAAATAAAAAATGCCTCAACAGATTTTCAAAATTTCCCCTATGCAAACTGCTCACATTAGTAATCATGTCAGCAGAACAATTAAAATAATGATAGAAATAACAAAATTGTTAAGAGATATGGACAATAATGTACACCAACCATTTCTTTATCTTTTCTAGCAGAGTGTTAATAGATACCATTTGATGTTGATAAATTGCGATATAGATGTATAAAGGTACTGTGTAGAATAATACCTGAGAAACTAAAACAAATGATTAAGAGCATTTGCATCTAGGAAATGAGCATAGGATTTCAAGGGGTATGAGTCATAGGTAATTTTACCTTTTTTCAGTGTATATACTTTTAATTTTACTTTTGTTTATAAAATAGGTGGAATTAATTTGTGACATTAAAATGGATTCTGGTCACTTTCACTTTTAAAGATGCTTGAAAAACTTTATTGGGGTATAATTTGCATATAATAAAATGTATCCATTGTTAGCATACAATTGAGTGAGTATTGGCAAATATGTACACCTATGTAGCCTCTACTATCATAAAGGTACATAGTATTTCCACCATCCTAACAAGCTCCTTTGTGCCCCTTCTCAGTCAACAGCCTCCCCTGCTTTTATGGTTTATACTTTTCTTTGTTTTATCTAAGAAATCTTTGCCTATTCCAAGAATACAAGGATTTTCTTTGCTGTAAGTTTTATATTTTTAGTGATAGGTCTATGACCAATTTTAAGTAATTTTTGTATTGTGTGAAGTATAGAATAAGGTTCAGTTTTTCCTGAAAAGATGTCCAGTTCTAGCATTATTTGTTGTAAAAAATTTTCTTTTCTGGCTCGGCGCCTGTGGCTCAAGCAGCTAAGGCGCCAGCTACATACACCAGAGCTTGTGGGTTCGAATCCAGCCCGGGTCTGCCAAACGATGACGACTGCAACCAAAAAATAGCCGGGCGTGTGGCAGGCACTTGTAGTCCCAGCTACTGGGAAGGTGGAGGCAGGAGAATCGCTTGAGCCCAGGAGTTGGAGGTTGCTGTGAGCTGTGATGCCATGGCACTCTGCTACAGCCTGAGGCTCTGTCATAAAATAAAATAAAACAAGATAAGATAAATAATTTTTTTCTTTTCTGATTAGGTAATTATTGTGGCTTTGTTGGAACTTAAGACCAGATGTACATAGATATATTTCTGGACCCTCTATTCTGATCTACTAATTTATATGTCTGCCCTGATGCCTATAATATGCTTATTTTGGTAAATCTTATTATCATGTAATATAAATTCTCCAACATTTTCTTATTGTTTAAAATGGTTTTAGCTATTCTAGGCCTTTTGAATGTCCATGTACATTTTATAATAAACTTATTTATTTCTAAAAAAAAAAATCCTGCTGTAATTTTTGATTGGTATTGTATCTTTTCTAGATAAAAAATGAGGAAAATTTTCATCCTAACAAAAATGAGTTTTCTAATCCAGGAACGTGCTCTACTGTGAGATTTAATTGAGTTTTCCTTAATATCAATCAGCAATGGTTTTTTAGTTTTCAGCACATAGTTCTTGTACATAATTTAAGGGCTGAATATTTTGTGTTTTTTTATGTTGTTTTAGATGGTACTGTACTTTAAATTTTATTTTTCAAGTGTTCATGACTAGTACCTACTTGGAATCTCTACAAACTCTGAATTTTCAATGCAGATTTTCTACTCTTTGTGGTTGTAATTTGAATGTTTTCCCAGTTTTGTTTCTATAATTTCTGGATCATTTTTTTCCCCCTGACCTAATGGAGTTTCACTCTGCGTGGCTTAGTACTCATTCAAAGACTCATGGAGACATTATGCACATTTTTAATGCTATGGCTCTGCATAGCTTCCTTCTCCTCAGTGCATTGAACCTCAAATATAAAGTTCCTCAGTATCTCCAAAGTCTTATTTTTTGCCTGCTCAACTCAGAGAAACTGCCTGGTTTTGCTTGTGGACTCTCTCACTTCACTATCTTCACGAAAATGTCATTAATCCCAAACGTGGGTCTATGGTTAGGCTCCTTTCATTTATTTAAGTCTAAAAGAGTTATTTCACATGAAATTGTCTGTTTTCTAATTATTTATGGAAGGAGTATGAATATAGTTCTAGTTATTCATCCCTAATGGAAGTTCTCTTGGCAACTACCTCTCTCTCCATTATCCCTGTGAGGACCTTGAGGATATTCTTGGAAGAGTTTGCATGTCACTGTTTTAAATATTCACCCCTATACATGCAAAGTGTAATTAACATTAAATACAATTCCCATGTAATTAATACTTTGTATGTGATTAACTTTTAAGATGTCAAATATCTAATTTAAAAAACATATTTATTCTCCTTTTTGTTTGTTGGATTTGTAGCTTTCTATCTTTGATTAATTTTGGAAAATTTTCAGGCATTCTATCTTCAGGTATTTTTTCTTTTCTTCTCCATTCTTTTTCTTATCTCGACTAGAACCTCAGTTATATATATTTTAGGTCATTTAATATTGTCCCATAGCTATTGGATGTTGTATTCTTGTTTTTTTTTTTTAATATTTCTTATTTCTTTGCATTGTTTTTCAGCTTATTTTTATTGATTTGATTAGTGTTTTATTTTTGTATCAAAGACATTCTTCATGTCTGTTGCTATTTAGGTTTGTCATTTCCTTTTGATTCATTATCATGGTTATGTTTCTCTGATGAAATCTCCAACTTGTTCATAAATTTTATCCTTTTTTTTGCTAGAGCCTTTAAACTATTTATCTTAATCAATTCAGTGATCTGGTAATTTCTGAATCTAGCTCTATTGTTTTGTCTGTAGACAGTAGGATTTTTTCTTAATTTTTTTTTGTATGTTCCACAATAAATGCTGGCTATCTAGTTTAGAACATCAGAGAAAGGTATACATATTATTTATCACTGGAATGATACATCTCTTTCCTAGGTCATTTACATGGGGGGTATGTCAGCCTAGATTAGACATAGTCGGGCTTGAGTTCTTGCACCACTATGTTTATTTTCAGTTTGCCACTAGGTTCACATTCTTCTAGTTTTACTTTATTCTTGACAGAAGGGACTGATGAGGTGGTTGAGAATTTTTCTTCAATGTTATGTTTCACTCTAAACTTTTGACCATCCATATTTACATATGGGAGTTTTCTCCATACTTCTGTCTATATTCTAAAAGTATTTTGCTTTTACTTTTTAAGTTCTTGCTAGTATAGTACTGAGGGAACAGAACTATTTTCTTTTGCAGTGGTCTAGCATCAGTCTTAGGCAGGCCCTGTATACACTGGTTTTGGTGTGGAGTTTTGTCAATGATCCCACCTATTTTTCCTGTGGCAGCCAAATTCCATCTTGAATCTTTGTTAGACTTTGTGTGATTCAGTTTTCTGTTGCTCTCTTGGTTATAAGAGCCCTCTAAAAATGTTGATATGTAAACCTGGGCTCAAAAGTGTTTCCTGCTCCTCTGCCAGGTATAGATTTTTCTTTTATTGTTTCTCTTCTTCTCCCTTGTTAAATGAAGTGATATGATTTGTTATTTCTCCGTTAGTGGTAGAATATCTTTTTTCCTCACAGGGATAAAGATATTAATGGGGCTCCATGTCTTTCTTGCAGAAGCCAAATCATTTGTCTAGGAAGGCACCACAAACAAATGTATTTTCTTGTCTACTGCCCTATCCCTGATATTTCTCCTGAACCCATAGTAGAGGCCTTATACAGAAGAATCTTCAAGTGTGTGTGAATTTTCTGTGTGTCTATTACTCACAGTAGATTTACTCTATCATATTTCCCATATTTGAGCTGTAATAATTAAAGATGGTAGGTGTGGGACCCAACATTTTTTCTTTTTGTCCTGTGCAATAGAAGTCAGTGTTTGCTTCCCCTCTCTTTTTAATGGGGCCTGACTTTCCTTTGATATTGAATTATTTGGTTGCCTTGCAACCTCAATTTTGTTTTTTACTGGGATATTTCTTTTTCTTTTCTTTCTTTCTTTCTTTCTTTTTTTTTTTTTGAGACAGAGTTTCACTATGTTGCTCTTGGCAGAGTACAGTGGCATCACAGCTCAAAGCAACCTCAAACTCTTGGGCATAAGCGATTCTGTTGCCTCAGCCTCCCGAGTAGCTGGGACTATAGGCACCTGCTACAACTCCTGGCTATTTTTGTTGCAGTTTTCATTGTTGTTTGGCAGGCTGGGCTGGGTTCGAACCCACCACCCTTGGTGTGTGTGGCTGGCACCATAACCATTGTGCTATAGGTGCTGAGTTGGATATTTCTTGTTGTTAATGGAGAAGTGATGTTTTTTCCATTTTTCTTTATCCTAGGTGAAAGTGAAACTTTATAAACTTTTAAATATTTTTTTTTTATTGAATCATAGCTGTGTACATTAGTTCAACCATGGGGTACAATGTGGGGGCTTCACATGCAATCTGAGATATTTTATCAACCTGATTGATATACCGTTCATGATATTTTCTCGTTTACTATATGAAAACATTTTTGATCCGTATTTAGAAGTTTTCTCCTGACCCTTCAAATATGTACCACAAGTGTGATCTCACCCTTTGTCCTATCTCCCCCCCCCCTCTCCCTCTCCTTCTCTCCCTCTCCCCTTTCCTCGTCTTCCTGTGCAATAAATGGGTTGTAGCCTTCACTTGAATGATAAAGAATTTGTCTCATATTAGGGGTGTATACATTGGATACTTATTCTTCCATTCTAGAGATACTTTGCTAAGGAGAACATGTTCCAGCTCCATCTATGTAAATATGAAAGAGGAAAAGTCACCATCTTTCTTTAAGGCTGCATAATATTCCATAGTATACATGTACCACAGTTTATTAATCCATTCGTGGTATTTTTGGGGGCGATTAAACTATTCTGTATCCTGATTGTGGTGGTTCCTCCACAAACCAATGCATGTATTAACATTCTATGGAACTGTACACCAAAAAAATAAAACACTAAATTTGCCATACAGTGAAGACTGCAAATTCCAATTCAAGAGGGCTAGCAATGGGGTCCGGGACCCTGCATTTCTAATAGGTTCTCAGGGGATGCCAGTGCTGCTGGGAATACCCATGCAGCAGCCAGGATTTATAGAGGGAAGGTCACAAAGCCTCACTCAAGTGTGTTTCATTCTTCTGCTGAGAAACCTTTATTTGGCTCCATAGTTCCTCCAAGATAAAGTTCAAAGATCTTATCACATGAAAAACTCAAAGTAAACTCTTTCCCCTGAAATCCTCCATGTCTCCTCCATTCCCTGCAGTGGTCTGTATGCTTTGCTTTGTTTGTGGTCTCCTTCCACCCATCTCCTTGAGGATGAGTGTCCGTGTAGTTACTGGCCAGCCTGAAAGGCACCTTCCCAGTAAAGCCATGCTCGACTCTGCCAGTTCCCAGCACACCCACACAGAATCAGTGCCGCCCTTCCTGCACCTGTTCAGTACACCTTCCAGGGCAGGGTGCGCGGTATTCTGCTCTGGTGTTCGCTTTCATTTTGCAGATCTTTCCTCCTTGAGAACACAAGTTGTTCAAAGGCAGGACCCACCATGCCTTGTAGGCCCAGTGCCCAGCATCGTGGCAAGTAGTGAGGGGAATGAAGACAAACTGACTCTGTAGAGATGATGGGTGTTACAGGAACAAGGAAGTCTCCTGTTAGGAGCCACAGGGAGGAGAATTAAGGGCATTCATTGAATTTTAAGATCAGAAGATGCCAGGGAAGGAAAAGAGTCCCCTTTTAAATTAGGTCCTGGTGTGAGGACCTAATCACAGTGTAGCTGTGATTCTTCAGGGAGCTGGGGGTACAGATTTTACTCACCCCTGAATGGCCCACTAACTCCACACCCAGCCACTAACTATTCAGAACTATTGCCCTGTCCTGGGCGAGTGGTAGTGTTGGTCCTTGTTCCAGCTGTGCCTCTGACTCCTTTGTAGCTCTGTACTCTGTCTCTGGCTATTTGCAGGTTTATCCATAGCTTAGTGGAGAGAAATGGTTCTTAAAGTGTGGGAACTTGCTTGAAATTCTAATTCTCAGACCTCTCCCAAGTTACCCTTAGGGCCCGGGAACCTGTTTTATTATCAGCCCCATGTGATTCTGATATTGGCTGAAGTTGAGAATCAGTGGTAGAGTGATGAGGAATCGAGAGGATGATAGTTTCACCTACTACCCACTCTGGCAGCTAAGAACTTCAGACCATCCCCTCTCTGGTCTCTTGGGTTCCTTACTTTTTCAGGTGACATGAGAACACAAACTAGCTGAGTATCCACGTGGTGGCCACTGCCCCTTCCTTTCCTGTGTGTGCTCCTTTGTCCCTGGTACTGGTTCCCAGTTCTTCTGAATAATACTTACGTGTGTCTGTGCTTACTCAGTGCCAGACACTTCACAACAACCCTATCAGGTAGGGTTCATTATAACTTTCTTTTTACGGATGAGACAGTTGAGGCAGAAAGGGCTGAAATAACTTGGTCTAGGTCAACCAAGCATTCTGGCACGATGCCTTCGTAAGCACCTCCTCTGGGCACACCAGCTCAGTGTAAGGGGCTCTGGACTCATCCTGGAAGATGCTGCCCTCTCCACGCAGCAGATAGGCTCCACCCACATAGGCTCCACCCACACAGGCTCCTCCCACATAGGCTCCACCCACATAGGTAAGGCTGTGTCTGTGTAGAACAGATCTATAATATCAGCATTGCCATCACCATCATCCTCAGTATTGCTATGATCTATCATCAACTATCATTGCCCCACTATCATCGCTGTCATCACCATCATCACCACCAGCAACAGCACCATCATACCATCGTCATCAGTCATCATCATCAGTCTCTCAGTGTTATTGCAATTGTGTGATCTAACAAAAATAATAAATAGTGACTCTAATAATAAAATAATAATGTAAAAAATACACGCATAGTGCTTCCTCGAAACTAATCCCACCTAAATAAGGAGTATGCACTGAATTATTCACCTTAATACAGTCTATCTGAGTTTTATTCTTTTCTCTAAGTCTTGATACAATATTCTCTTTGGAAACTCTACATATTTATATGGGGTCCCAGGCAGGGATTTTTCTGCCCATTTTGCAGAGAAGTATAACTGAGACCCTGGGAGGTTAATGTCATAGAGCTTGTAAGTGAAAGAGCAAGGAGGAAGCTATTTTCTTATTTGGACCCACCAAGATGCTCAAGATCCCCGTGAGAGGTGTGTGGAGTGGCCAGAATCATCACAGAGCACAAAGGGCAGAGCATAGGTTCTCAGATCTCATCTGGGAAGTTGGCTGCAAGTTCACACACCAGGGTGAAGATAGCAGCATAAAAACGTGGATGAAGGTACAGTAACATGCAGGAGAAAGAGAAAGGAGCAAGGAGACAAAATGTAGACAGAAAGTGCAGGATCAAATGCATGGCGAAGAGACAGAAGGAGAATCTTTGTCAAGTGATAATCTGCGGGAAGTCATGCCTATCACTTACTCCACTTATCCCTTCCTGAGCCCCCACAAAAGGAGGTATATAGGAAAGTCCTTCTGTTGAATGAGAAGCTTCTGAGTTTCAGAACATCTGGGTTTCAGTCCTGCTTCAGATGACAGTTACTTTGTTGAGTGATCTTGAACCAACCAATTAAAGCCTCCTCTTTGGGAACGTGTCTAGAAAGAGTATCTGGGTTGGTAAAGGTTTAGGAGTGGCATGGCCATGAATTGCCATTGTCTGCCTTGGGGTGGCAGTGACAAGTGACCTTATCTTCTGGGTTGGGGCCTTGGGTGTGAGGTTGTGAGTCCTGGCATTTGTCCAATCACCACTGCCTGCAGTTGAGTTTTGGTTAGCATCCTCAGGTGATCCTGGTGTGTGATGATGGCTCTTGCACCTCAATTTTCTTGGAAATTGCTCCCCAACGGTCCTCTCCTTGTTGCATTAAACCTCAGCTAATCCCTGGTTAAAATGTCACAGAAACTGAAAGCCTTTTCTCCTTGTTCCCTCTTCCCCCCTGAGCAGATTGGATTTGTTGTGGCTCCACTGGAAAAGGAGTCCGCTTTCAAAGCAGGTTCAGATTCTAGCCCAGCTCCTATTTATTTATAGCCCGAGTTATTTCAGCAACTGCTGTCAAGTAAAAACTCTGTTGAATCAGAGGCAAGTAAACATGCCAATTCCATTTCATTGCCTCACAGCCCTTTCTGCTGTGTGGAGGAATGATGCCACTCTGAGTCTGATCCCGGGTGCCATAGGGTAAGGGACCAACACAGTTTTAAGATGTGCTACCCATTCAGGCTTAGGCACTCAGCGTGTAGTCACTTGTGCCACTTAGTGAAAAAAGCAAGGAGTTATTATGAGCTAGGGGTTCCAGTTCTGGTTTTGCTACTCACTGACTTCATGACTTCTAAAGACCACTTAACTTCTTGGAGTCAGGATTTACATGTCTTAAGATGAAGACCTTACTAAATACAAAAACGAATAAGTTAATGGTAGCCTCAGTACAAGGCTTGGTAGACAGTGGTTTCTTACTTCCTGGTTCTCAGAAACCATAGAATTGGCGTTTTGAATGAAGTCAGACATTGGAAAATTGAATGAATGAATGAACACATTTATTGAACAGAGATTGTTGAGAATCTGCGGGTTTCTGGCACTATGCAAACTGGTGGAGAGAGTAAGAGACTATCCCTGGCTTCAGAGAGTCCGTGGTCAGGCGAGAGAGGAAGATAAGCAAAAACATATAATCATGCGTATTGACGTCTATTTTTTTTCTTTAACAAATGAACAGTTTATTAAGATTTAAACAAAGGTATGATGTAATACAGTACAAGCAAGATACTGAAGATAGGTATAATAGTACTACTTACACAAAAACTTAAATTTCACCTCCAAAAAAAAAATCACAAGACAAAAGAGAAAGTAATTTCACTCTTATAAAATAAGATATTTCATGCAAAGTATTAACTCTGCCCGCCCAAAGCCCAACCTCCCAACAAACAAAAACTATCTGGGAATACTGCTATGCTAACATATTAACCACAGTGTAATTATTCATGGAAAAACAGTAATTAAGCAATGAATCAAATGAAATAACAAAGTTCAAACTATCATAAACTCATAGACCACAATGATTTTACAAAACAAGCAATTCCAGAAATCTTATAAACAATAAAAAAAAAGAAGAAATATTTCAATATCATTCTACTTGAATATCATCCAATATCATCCAATATCTATCTGGATACACCTGGCGTTGAAATTGGAGAAAATATATTGTTATAAAGGGAAATTACAAACATGTTTCACTTCTAGATGAGGATGCAATATCCTAAACAACATATTGACAAGTTGAATGAAAAATTAATATTTAAGTAATGTACTTTGGTCAAAATTGAATCCAATTTATATGAAAGTTAGTCACTATTTTCTTCTCTCTTTTTTTTTTTTTTTTGGTTTTCTTTCCCTCGCCCCCTCCCTCCTTCTCTGTCTGCTCTCTCCTTCCCCCATGTCCCACTTTGTCATTGATTGTCATTAATTGTCCTCAAATCAAAGTTGAATACATAGGATTCATGCTTCTCCATTCCTATGATGTTTCACTAAGAATAATATGTTCCACCTCCATCCAAGTTACTACAAATGCTGCAAGGTCTCCATTATTTTTGATAGCTGAGTAATGTCTAATAGACGTCTAGTTGACATCTATTTTTAAAGAACAGGAAACTAGAAGAAGGAGGTGGGAAGGACTTGCACTGGGGAGTGGTCAAGGGAGTTGTTCTTGAGGAGGCAACATATGAGCTGAGCACAGAAAGGATGCAGGAATTAACTGGATGAAGAAGAGGACCAGGCTGCCTCTATCTGAGGCAAGAAAGAGCTGTACATAGTCAAGGAAGGAAAAATAAGGCTGGGGCGGGGTGGGGGTTGCAACTGGGTGACCAAGCCAGTGCCTGGCCAGAAGGGCACGAGCATGTAAGCCTCTGGGCCAGAGGAAGCACCCTGCATTTTAGCATGGGTGCCATGGAAAGCCTCAGAAGGGTTTAAAGCAAGGAAGTAATATAATTCCCTTTATTAATATTAGGACCGGGAGAGGTTGGATTGAATAAAAGGTTACTAAGAGCACAAACACCATTTTCATGGGAAGAGCTTTTGCACTCACCCTGAGGCCAGGGCCAAAGGCAAGGGTGGCCAGTGACGCTTGTCTTTGATGCTTCTGGCTCTGTTCCTGGCTGTGGCACCAGGAACAGGCTTGCAGATACTGTAGCTTGCTGGGTTCTGTGCATCCGAAGCCGTAGACTTGCCCATGACATGGCCCATTTTGGCTGGGCTGAGAATGGCTGGGAGTGGGAACGCAGCAGGTGTCACGTGTGCAGGCTGAGCTGGAACTCCAATGTGGACATCTAATTCCACTGCCCATTGGAAGAGGAATAGCTGTAGTATCGGAGGGGTAAACTGGGGTCGAGGAATCTCATCCTGTATTTTTCAGAATCTCCGCGCCAGCACAGGGTTTGGATTATTTGGCCCAGGCCTAACAGTCCAGGTGCTCCAGGTTGCCTGTCCCCACTGGGAGATTGTCAGCTAAGCCTGCCGTGTAGCTCCCCTTTCATGGATTAGAGGGCCATGAACACCTAGAAAGGGGATGCGTCTGCCCCCTCGCCTCTTCAGCCTGATTGTGGGATGCCTGGGCCTTGGCAACAACAGGGACTGCCTCTTTTCTAAGTGTTCCCCCCTTTTTATATAAGGAAGTTCCCTGGACAGATTTGTCAGAGGCCCATGTGACTGATGCATGTCATTTCATGGGCCTAATTATCTAAGGGAGAGACCCTTCTAACCAAGAAGAGGGACAGTGGCAGAGAAAAGTGAGAGGAACTCAAGGCAGACAGACAGCAGCTCCAGTGTCCTGTAAGGCTGTGACAAGTCCTGTGAGCTGGGCCTCAGGCAAGGCCCTGCTGAGAGCATCTCACATTTATCAAGCCTGCTCTCCTCTGAGCACTGTCCTTTCCTCATGCCACCACATTTATCCTTCCCAGTAATGCTCCCTTTTATAGATGGAGCCATTGAGGCCTTGGGCTGTTATGTAAACCATCCAGAGTCACAGAGGCAGGAAGTGGTGGAACCCGGAATTGAATAGATCCTTCTGGGTCTTTCCACATTGTCTCTCAGCCTGCCCCAGCATCCTGTATGTGTGTGTCTGCTGGAGGAGGTGGTCAGGGATCCCCTCTCTCCCGAATATGTGGTCCGGGGCTATGTCATTGTCCTCGGAGAGGTGCGATGAAGGGGCAGTAGATTGGAAGGGTCCCAGGGTGCTTGTCAGGTGGATGTCCTCCTCTCCTGTGATGCAAGGCCAGTGCGCCCACCTTACCAGCCTGCCCTCCTCCAGCCTTCCGGGAGATAACAGGCCTATAGGGAGGACAGGGACCAGGAGAGATGACTGAGGTGCTAATGGACAGCCATGACCACCAGCAGCCACTGAGGGAGACCCTGGTCCTGGCTCAGCTACAAATGATCTCAGCTCCAAGGGAATGGAGAACTGGGCCACGTGTGTCTCGGCTGGGTCAGGAATGGTGAGACCTAAGCTCACATCATCAGCTTCCATTGCACAGCGGGCCAGGGACCTGGGCTTGCTGGCTGGCCCTGGCGGCATGCCCTTCATCTCTGCTTCTTGTAGCAACCCATCAGCCAGGGACAACTCTTGACCCACTGGATAGACCTTGTGGCACAGCCATAGGCAATAACTACTGTGCCAGGCTGCAGAAAGTGCCTGGGTCACTTCCAGCTGGTGCCAGTGCTCCTGGAGGTGGCCGTGACCTGGGTCACTAGTCCCTGTGATTCCCCTCCTGCTTCTCCACTTGCCCCCTCCTTGCAGTGATTCTTCAGTGGGAGTGGGAGGTGCTGGAGCAACGAGGTGGAAGTTCTGTTCATGTTCCTCTAGGCTTCGAGCTCTCTGAGTCTCATTAGTTCCTTGCTGTCCTGCTCCGCCTTCTGGTCCTCTGCTAGCAGCAGATCCAGGGGCAGCAGGTAATCTTGTTGCTGGGGGGATGGTGAGCCTGCAGGCAAGTGGCGCAGAGGCCTCGCTGGGAAGAAGAGCTTACATTTTGGAGTACGGAACTGTTTAGTCCACACTGTTTAGTCCTGCTATGCTGTGAGGGCTGCCTTGTTATTCTCATCTGTCTGAATAGGTGGTCTGAATTCAGAGTTGGGAAGCCCAGGACCTTGCCTGAGACGCCTCTAACCTTGATAATGATCATGACAATGCTATACTAATAGAGGAGCTGAAATAGTGGTCATAGGAGCAATGTAGACCACGTCACCGTTAATTCTAATGACATTCTTGCAAGACAAACATGATAGTCACTTCAGAGATAAGAACACAATTGCTCAGAGAGGTTAAGTGACTTCCCCAAAGTTGAACAACTGGCAGATGATGGAGCTGAGGTTTTCACCCACATCTTGGTGACTCCTCAACCTAGCTCTGTCCACTGGGGCACCTTGACATGTTGCTTCTGAGAGCCCCAGCATCACTCATTCAGAGGCTGCCAGAGCTGGCAGGACCCCAGATCACTCCAGCACCCTCACCCTGACGGTGAGGAGACTCAGGCCCCTGTGCCAATGCCCTGGCTGCTTGCTTCTATCCTCCCTCCCTCTGTGTGGCTTGCGGAGATTCTCACTGCCAGATTGCTTCACCCAGAGCATCTTGGCTGAGCTGTGTGCTTGTGGAAGTGCCAGGCAGCAAAAGAGACTCACAGCAGCTTGACTCAGTTTCTCCCCTGAGTTCCCCTTGGGAGACCTCAGAAACACATCTGGAAAGTGAATGGAGAGATGAGAAGTAAGTAAAACTGGGGAAAAAGACTGAAAACCTTGGGTCTGAGAGGACACCTGTCTCCCCAGGTGCTCGGGGGAGTATTTATAGGTGGCTGATTAGAGAGGCTCCTGGCTCTACAGGGGTCGAGGCAGAGTGAGATTCTGCTCAGCTCGAGAGAATCAGAGGCCAAACAAGCCAGCTTGTACATGGCACTGGAGGGCTGGGAAGCCCAGCAGCTCTCTGGCCCCTGGGCCCACAGAATGACGGTTCTTGGTCTCTGCCCTCTCCGTCTGCTCTGGCGGGCCTGCTCCTCTCTAGGCTTCCATCCCTTCTTAGTCTCCTCTGGGAGGTCTTTCTTGGCTGTACCAGAATCACGGCTCTACACCTTTGTTCTGGAACGCCTATAGTATTTTATTGCACCCACTGGTTTATATATTTTTCTTCCTTTTCTCTGGGACAAGGCCAGAGATTTAAACCTGGGATGGCCTCCTCTTCTCTGCATATTCATTTTCAAGAAATATTTAAAATATCACTGGCATAATTCAGCATACATAATGAGCTTATACACATACTCCAGTGTGTTTAAATCAGATGATTTCTCTGTCTTTGTTGTTCATCTGATTAGTATTCTTCTTATTACTTTGCTCAGCTTAGTAGCTTCTTTTTGACATCTTTGCTCCCTACCTCCCTTTGCTGTCTTGACGTTCATTTATTCATTCAGTACATATCCACTGGCCACTTACTATGTGCTGTGTACTGTTCTGGGTGCTGGGGATATAGATGTGAACAAAAAAGGTTGCTTGGCTAGAAACAGACAGAATTAGGGCTGACTTAGGCTCAAGCTGGATCCATCAATTCACCAGCATCATCCCCAGAGCAGGTGTCCCAAGAGGCGCTTGCTCTGTGGATTAACTGAGTATTTGGGGGGGGGGGGATCCCTTTCCTGGACATGCCTTGAGATTTTCTTGAATGAGTAGTTCATTTTATAATGAATGAGGCCACCCAGGCTTAGGAACACTTGTTCCTGGAGTTGGGGCCACCTTCTGAGGTTTCATAATGAGAACATGCCTTTCTTCGGGGACCAGGTGTGTGGTAGACGCTGGCCTCCTACGCCACTGTCTTCTGCTTATTCTCAGAGATCTGCACCTCTCTGCTCTGGTTTTGAGGCTGTTTTTATCACCCCCACAGGGCTGTGTTGTTTGTTCCCAAAGCACAGAGACATCTGTCATCCTCACTGAGCCTTGACAGATGCCATGTTCAAAGACCCAGCACTGGTTTGAACATGCCGCGGCAGCCGCCACAGCACTGTGCTCACACACCGACACCGTCCCTTCTTCTTCTTGGTGGAAAACCTTCCTGGCTGCTCCCAGCTAGTGCATGCTCCCACACGGCAGGAACAGAATTGGCAGTGTCTGCGTGTGCTGTGATGCTTAGATCTGAGCTCAAAGGTTTGAGCCTGCAAGATGCAAAGGAGGTTTGAGCAGTGGAGCTGCAGGCAGAGACACCTGCCAGGCAGGAGTACACCTCTGGATTGCAACCAGGTTAAATGGGGGAAAGCAGATAGGACGTGCCCTTTTCCTGGACGCGAACCAGTCTCCTTTGCGCTGTTGTAGGAGGTGCTCTGCCCAGTCCTGGTTGCCTTCAGGAGTGAAAATTTAGGGAAATGGTGAGAGCACACACATGATAGGGCTTCCTTTTAGCATGAAGGGGAAACTGAGGATATTTAGCCCATTGTATAAGACAGAGAAGGCTTGACTGAGAGTGGCTTCTAAAGCAAAACTTAGAGCGATGAAGATAAGGCTGGGGTGGCAGGGTCATATGGAAACTGAATGAATACTCAGATGAATACTTGTAGAAGACTCTGAACATATTTTATATGATATAGAATGTTTTGCTTTTGAGACCTGTAAAATCTTCCTTGTTCTTGAAATCTAGTCACTCCCTCCCCGTGGGTCTTAGCAGGAATTGTGCTGAATGGTGTTTGTGAACTTGTTTAGGAGAAGGCTGGATTGAAGTTAGGGATCGTAGGGTCTATCGTCCAACGTGGTGGCCTCCTAGGGAGAGGGTGGCCTGGAAAAGATGCCGGAGGGTCAGGTTTTGAGGCCTAAGAGAGGAAAAGGATGAAGGGAGTCCAGAAGTGTCCTGGGGAAGAGAGGGGTCAACTATTTGTTAGGTCCTGGGCCATGTCCCAGAAGAGAGGGTGGGGAGAGAGCATTGGAAAGGTAACACCGTGCTCTGGTGGAAGAGCTTGGGAGAGGAGCATATCCAGCCAGATCTCCTGCACACAAGCCAGTAAATCTCACTGTGCACCACGCACCCTTATAAAAGACCACTAGCAGGAAAAGCCTGGTCTAATCCTGGGAGGACTTCCGCTAGCCTAGCTAAGTGCACGACAGTCGTGCACCTCTCTGGGAGAGAGGCCCAGTTCTGTGCCTGTCAGCTGGGCTGTCGGTGGGATTCTCATTGCCTCTCTTTAATTCCTCCCTCCCCGGGGGAAGGAGCTGTTCTACTCGTATTTTTTCTTTCTTGTGCTTAGGCTTACATATTTTATTTGTGAAGCCTCCAAGAACTAAAATCTCTCTTCCTATCCTCAGTCAGATCATCTGCAAACTCCCTCGGACTCTAAGCTGATTTTGTGACTTGGAGTTCCTGAGAGCCCACTCCACCTCACTTGCTTTTGATTTTTAAGCTAGTCTTTCTTTCTTCAGCTGACATTTGAATTCCTAGGTGGTTCTTTCTGCATTCCCCCAGATCATGCTCGTGACTCATCGCCTTGTGGTAAGCAGTGAGGAGAATCTGGATCTAGCAGGAGAACTGAGAGCCATCTTCCTAATGGCGCAAGTTTCTGGAATCCACGACACATCAATTTGTATACAGGAAACTGAAGTTTCAGAAAGGCTGACTTTTCTCTTTATTTAAATTATTGCATCTCCTGGGAAATTTAATTTTTTAAATAAATCTCATGTTGCAATAAAGCAGAAAGCTCTGCTAGATAAACAGTGAAGATGTTTATTTTAAAAATGATTCTTTATTCAGCTAGAGGGGAAGGAACTAGGGGAATAGAGGAAGATGAAAAGTACTAAATGGAATATATAAGACTAGATGGAATATATAAGACTTGAAATCCAGGGATGGCCTTTTCATGGGCTCAATCTAGCAAAGTCAGGCAGACCGTCTCTGACCCTGCGTCTTGACTCCATTGTCCTCCTTGGAGGATGCTGTCAGGATGGGTGTCCTGGTACAAAGCTCAGATCTATTAACTAAGAGAAAGCCTCGCCTGGGTGAGTGGGTGCTTCTGGGATTTTCTTGTATGTAAGTAAGAGAACTACGGTTCAGGCTGCTTAAACCCTCCTCCCCCCAAAAAAGATAACGTTAGGCCTCTCTTCAGATTTAGTCATTTCAGGTACTCGAATGATGTCCTTGAGTCTCTTGCTGTCACCGGTCACTCCATTTCTCCTTCCATCTCACACCTCTTCCTTATCCTGTGTTGGCTTTGTATCCTTCCTACGTGGGGGGTTCCGTAACAGAATCCAACCTATGTCTGACTTGCTTTTTACCCTTAACTCTCAGTGCAAAGACAGTTTCTCGTTTATATATTTTAGTTCCAGCAAAAGTCCCAGGACTGACTCTCACAGCAGTGGGGCGGTTGGTGTGCTCACTCCTGCACCAGTCACTATGGCTGGGAAGATAGTCTGCTGGTCTTACTGGGCGAGCTTGGGTGGATGCACTGCTCACTCTGGAGCTGGAGAGGGAGGTGGGGTGCTTCTTGAACCAGAGAGATTTTGAGTGGAGGATAGGGTGAGGTTTTGGATGCCAGACAGGTAAAGATAATAGCTATCCACTGTGGTACGGTTTGGTCAGGTGCATTGGCAGGGCCAGCTTTGGGGTGACCCATGGCTGCCATATGATCCTGTCGGCTGGTTTCTTCCCGCTTGGTTTCCTGCAATGGATCTCAGTCGTTGGCATGAGCCTCTTGCCATCTCGCTCCTAGACGTTGGATGAGCATCTGGTGTAGAGCTGACCAGCATGGACCTGATCTAGAAGGCAAAGACAGCCTCTACACTCACACTTCTCTAACTACAGAGTTCAGAAATCACTTCCATCCTCTCAGCTCCATATTAACTTTGGGCCATCAACAGTGAGTTGACAGCTAGCTTATTTACCTATCAATTAAATGGTACTGTTAATTAAACATGTTTTTTATAAAATTCCTATAGGTGCTTGTTATCAAGTACTTTATTACATGCCAGGCAGTTGATGGCTTCATAAATGTTAATTCTTGTCTTCACAGTCCTCTGGGATACACAAGGAGCCCTGTTTTATAGGATAGGAAACAGGGTCAGAGTGGTACGTGCGGAAGCTATATTGGGTGCATATGGGGATGCATAATTGCCCTTGAGCTGTATGTAACCACTGTGTGTTTATAGTTACACAAAAGAATGAGTAGTATGCTTCTATGGGACTAGAACAGAAGGAAGTTGTTAATTTTGTGCAAATGTAGTCTAGGAGACAGAAAGGGGCATTTGCGCTGGGTCTATATGAATGAGTAGAAGTTTCCCATGTGGATGTGGTGCAGAGGGAGTCTGTTCTTTAACGGAGCAATGCTGGAGTTTTGCAGGAGATGAAGCTGCCAGTGGCAGGGAATGTAATATCATCCTTGACTTCTGCCTTCTCTTGTTACCAGATGGATGATTGAAGAGATCTACATTTGTGTTAGTTTAGATGTTTTCATTTGCCAAAAAAAAAAAAAGAAAAGAAAAAAGAAAAGAAAATAGAAATCTTCCCACAAACTGGCTTAAAAAGTTAAAGGCTGCATGGCGCCTGTGGCTCAAGTGGCTAAGGTGCCAGCCACGTACACCTGAGTTGGCGTGTTCAAATCCAGCCCAGGCCCACCAAACAATAATGACAGCTCGGCTGCAGCCAAAAAATGGCTGGGCATTGTGGTGGGCGCCTGTAGTCCCAGCTACTTGGGAGGTGGAGGCAGAAAACTCGCTTGAGCCCAGGAATTGGAGGTTGCTGTGAGCTGTGATGCCACAGCATTCTTTTTTTTTTTGTAAGACAGAATTTATTCACAGAAAAGAATACGGAAAACATTAAGGCTCCTGGTAGAGGGAGAGAATTCTAGTGGGGAGAGAGAAGCTCTCTCCGTTTCTCTCCCAGTCTTTCCCCATCTCCTCCGTTAGGCCTTTAGTCTCAGGGTATATATAGGTGTATGGGTTCCTTGGCCAGGAAACAAATGAATACAGTCCCTTCCGCCAGGGGCAAGGTGAATGAATGTATCGATGAATGGATACAGTCCTTTCATGGAATTGAGGCCTAGGAAATTCACAAGAAATTGACCTAGGCATAGGAGATGGGGGTTGTGAAGTGAAGTGAGACACCAAGGCACAGGTGTCTCCTCAGCAGTTGTCCAGCCTTTTTGGCAATTGGAGCCTCTGGCGGAGGTTGGAGGTCCCCCTCCTTGCCTGTCATCCAGCCCGCTGGCTCTTCAGCTGGCTACCACACCACCGACACTGCCAAGGAGGAGCAGAAGGTCCGCCAGCCCCACTGAGCTGGCTAGGGCGCCAATTGTCCTGTATCAATTCTCTCTCTCTGAGTACAAACTCCAACTGCTGTTAGGGAAAAGGGGTGAAGACTCGATCTAACTGCTTCCTGCTGAATCAGGCGATGATAGAAGGGGGCAGTTGGGGTTTCTCCAGAGGAGAGTGATACAGGGGTTCATGGACTGGAACCATCTTTATTG